>JAQNDB010000622.1:31488-74268 GCA_029204045.2 Tillandsia leiboldiana | reverse complement strand
TTCAGCGGCTATTGGCGAAGGTGATTGCTGGAGTATGGGGGGGAAGTTTGAGCTGGAAACGAGATGCGTCTCTCTCACTGGCCGAGGACTTTGGGGGAGGACCGAAGTCGGGTTTAGCGAAAGACTTAGAGTGAGTGGGCTTGAGCGACCGGGAGTACTGAAGCCATTCCGTGTTAAGCAAGGCACTGTGTTACGGAATTTGAGTTGGCGTAGTTTCGTGAAAGTCTCAAGTCTTGAAGATTGAAGGTGAAGAAAGTTGGATCATTTAACTCAATCTCAAGAAAGAAGAATTCAAAAGGATCAGGTATGTTTAACTAAAGATTTTGTGTGATCCGAATACTTCTTGTAGTGTAGAAACACTTGGAAGAATCTTTCATTGCATAAAAATCAAAAACTGGACTTGGGACATGTTCAGGATCCGGATCAGGTTGTTCGATCCGGATCCCGAAGGTGGTTCGTTCATACACCAGTTCAATCCGGATCGTAGCCTCTCTTGATCCGGATCCCGAACACTGAGTTTACCATCTTCCTTGAACGATCCGGATCAGGCTTCGCAATCCGGATCCCGAACGTTGATGTTTGGTGAACTGTATGAACGATCCGGATCAAGCACTTCGATCCGGATCCCGAACCTTCGTTTTTCTGGAATTGGCTGACTCGTTACGACGATCCGGATCACAGTAATCCGATCCGGATCGCCGTCCGTAAAATTCCAGAAATGTTAGGTTTTTGATTCTTATCTCCTTCCTAGGGTTTCTAACCTATAAATAGACCCTATGACTCTTTTTCTAGGGTTAATCCAAAATCCGAAATCATAGCCATCATATTTTTTATACGGCTCTAGATCCACATATAGAGAAGAAAGGAAATCATTAGAGAATACTCTATGTTTCTTCATCTATATTGATTAGTTTGATTCTAGGTTTTCATACTCACATCTTGAGTTGAATCAAACTAATGAATACTTAGATGGTATTTCCGATCTATCTTTGATCTAAGTATTCGGCGGATCATCACCACCCAAAAACAACGATTTACCCCAAAATCGGCGCGTGGATTCGCGTGTCCTTGTGGATTCAAGGTTCAACCGCTCTCGTGGATTCGGAGCGAGGCACGTTCGTGGATTCGAAGGGTGCTATTGGGTGAAGACCGTGGATTCGGTCGGACGTCGTGGATTCGACGTTGGACGCCGTGGATTCGGCGTTGGGCGCAGATCGTGGATTCGAGAAGCGTCGCGGAGCGAGCGGAGAAGATCCTCTAGGAGCGTATGGAAAAGGTTGAGTCGTAAGTGTGTACGGTAAATCACCTTGTACGTGTTTTAATTCTAGTGGATTTCTGCCGTGTTATCGGTCCCGTGGTTTTTTACTCCGGTGATGGAGTTTTCCACGTAAAAATCTTGCGTATTATTTTTATTTCCGCATTGGGTTTTTATCGCAACGATTTTTGAGTGTTTATACGTTTACACCTATTCACCCCCCTCTAGGTGTTTTTTCCCCTATTTAGATCCGTATTACATATAACCCAACAAGTGGTATCAGAGCGGGAATAGGGTTGTAAACAATGGTTGAAGGTGGAAACATCAACCGACCCCCGTTCTTCGATGGAACAAATTATGCGTACTGGAAAGTACGGATGAAAGCCTTTTTAATTTCCATCGACGAACGGGTGTGGCAATCAATTGAATTAGGATGGTCTAATCCAACTGAATTTATTGGTGATGTTCGCACCTTAAAACCTAGGTCGAAATGGACCAAGGAAGAGTTAGATTCATCTTCTTACAATGGCAAGGGAATTAATGCTATTTTTAATGCCTTATCTCAAACTGAATTCTCTCGCGTCTCGGCATGTGAGACTGCGAAAGAAATCTGGGATGTTCTTCAGGTTACACATGAGGGAACTAACCTCGTGAAGATTCAGAAACTGCAAATGCTTACGAGCAAGTTTGACTCTATCTTAATGGCAGAAAATGAATCTTTCACGGACTACTATACACGATTGCAAGACATCGTAAACTCATGTGCTAATCTGGGAGAGAAGATTCCAGAATTTAAGATTGTAAGAAAGATCTTAAGAACTCTTCCTGAACGATTTCGCCCAAAGGTTACTGCCATTGAAACTATTAAACACCCGGACGAAATACGTGTAGAAGAATTAGTTGGTTCATTACAAACTTATGAAATGACATTTACTACTAACAATTCTTCTGGAAAGGCATCCACTTCTAAGTCTTCAGGTTATGCGTTGAAAACAACTAAGGAAGAAGACGCGGATACATCCTCCTCAGACGATGACGAGAACCTTTCTATGGAGGAATTTGAGAAGCAGCTCGCTCTCTTGACAAGGAAGTTTCGCCGCAACTTTCGAAGGGGTAATTCAAGCAAATCTCCATCCTTCGGAAAGTCGAACAAAGGCAAGGGTACTTCAAGTTACAAGTCAAGAAAGCAAGAGAACTTCTCAAAGGATAAGAAAAGTTCAGAAGGACAACTACAATGCTTCAAATGTCGAGGCTACGGCCACATTGCAACGGAGTGTCCTAACAAGTATCCGGCAAAGAAGAAGGCGATGCAAGTCGTCACTTGGGATGACAACTCAACGTCAAATGAGTCGTCTTCGAGTGATGAAGAAAAGAGCTCCACCGCATTCCACGCGTCCGTATCTTCACCCTTCATGTGCTTTATGGCAAGTACATCTGAGTCGTTGTCCAACTCCACTGTTGAAAAGAATGCAACGGACAACGAATCGGATGATTCGGAAGGTGAAGATTTTGCTCTAGCCTACCACAGACTTTTGAGGGACTCAAGAAAGTGGCTAAGCAAACAAGAGTTTGAGAGGGAGAGTGCATGATCTCGAAGAAGAAGCAAAAGAGCGACTTCTCTCTCAAACGCTCTTGAAGTGGAAAGGGAAAACCTGATAAAAGAAAATGCTTCCCTTCAAGAGTCCAATGAGCAACTTGAGAAGGAACATACAAATCTGGTGGATAACGCGAATCACTTCTCAAAGCTCTACAACGAGGCTCGACAGGATAACCTGGAAATGACAAAGACCATTTTCCAACTCAAAAATGACTTACAGCGATTCTCTTCAGGAAGGAGTAAGTTGGATAGACTTCTGGTCTTGGTCAATCAAATAGGTTCGGCCTCGGATACACTCAAACTGGAAACAGTCCAAGTTCGAGTGAGACAGTTTTTGTGCCTCAGTCGGTATCTCCTCCTCCGACACCGGAATTCAAGACAAACAACGACAACAACCTACTTCATCCTCTTTGGGATCGTCAAGATCTAAGGTATGTTTTCGTTGTGGTGTTTCAGGGCACATAAGAAGATATTGCAAGACGGGAGTCGAACGCTCATCTCAAGGACCTCTTGCAACAACTACCAAAAAGGCTCCTCCCCGAAAATCAAAGCAAAACTTTTCAAATGAAAAGAGACTTGGTAGTTCATCGCGCAAGACGATCTCATCAAGGAACAACAATCGCTATAACAAGACGCCTTCACCTAGGCATATAACTTCACGACCATTACCGACGCACTCCAAAAGGGTTTGGGTGCGCAAAGGTGAAATTTTCCCTTGTCTTGTTTCCAATGTTTCCTTGCATGCATATGATAGTTCGTCTTGGTATCTGGATAGCGGGTGTTCCCGTCACATGACCGGTGACAAAAATAGTTTTCAAAATCTTGAGAAAATCTCCGGAGGACACGTTGTTTTCGGAGACGGTCGATCTTCCAAAATTGTTGGAAAAGGGACGGTAGCTATTCCAGATGGCCCGATTTTGAAAAACGTCTTATTTGTTGATGGCCTTAAGACTAACCTCATAAGCATAAGTCAACTTTGCGACAATGGTTTTTCGGTTAACTTTTCATCTGTTGAATGCGTTGTAACTGATAAGGACCATGTCTTCTTTTTAAAAGGGGTTAGATCTGAAAACAATTGTTATGTTGTTCCTAATAAATTTTCTGAAAATTGTAACTTAGCTGCTTTGAATAATGAAACTCTTTGGCATGAAAGGCTAGGTCACTTAAATTTTAAGGAACTTACTAGAATTTCAAACAAGGACGTGGTCAAGGGGGTTCCAAAGCTTTTATTTAAACAAAACGTTGTGTGTGGTGGTTGCCAAAAGGGAAAACAGTCTAGGACTGCACACAAGAACTTGAACCACGTTGGTACAAAACGGCCCTTGGAACTTTTGCACATGGACTTAATGGGGCCGACCCGTCAACCATCTTTGGAGGTAAATGGTACATTTTTTTATTGGTTGATGATTTCTCTCGGTTTTCTTGGGTAGCATTTTTAAAAGAGAAAGCTGATACGTTTGACTCTTTTCATGAGATTTGCCATCGTATTATGATTGAAAAGAATGAAAAGATCATTCGTGTTAGAAGTGATAGAGGTGGAGAATTCGTAAATTCAAAATTCATTGATTTTTGCACTTCAAATGGAATTAAACATGAATTCTCGGCACCCTATACACCTCAGCAGAATGGTGTTGTTGAGCGCAAGAACAGGGTTGTTCAAGAGATGGCGCGTGTGATGCTTCATAGCCGGAATTTACCGCTACATTTTTGGGCTGAAGCTGTGAACACCGCTGTCTATGTCATTAATAGAGTTTACTTGCGCCCAGGAACTTTAAATACACCATATGAGCTGTGGTTTAGTAGAAAACCCAATATCAAATATTTTCGTGTCTTCGGGAGTCGATGTTACATTTTACGTGACCGTGAAAATCTTGGAAAGTTCGACTCTCGAAGTGATGAAGGGATCTTTTTGGGTTATTCTACGAATAGCAGAGCATATCGAGTATTTAACATTGAATCTAAGACGATCGTAGAATCTATAAATGTTAAAGTAGATGAAGCTTTTCACTTTGAAACTGGAAAATCTACCCTCGATATCTCTCTAGATGATGATTCTCCTGCTAGTGCATCTTCTCATAATAATACTTCCAATATTAATGATGCATCTAATGGTTCTTCAAGTTTATCTGATGTGCAGGAATCATCTCATATATCTCCGAGTACTCCGTTTCAACAAACGTTACGAATCTCCAAGGATCATCCGGAATCGAATATTATTGGAGATCCACAAGAAGGAGTCAGAACTCGGAGGCAGTTGGTTTGTGGATTCGTTTGCTACGTATCTTTAATCGAACCAAAGAACATAGATGAAGCTCTTCAGGATGACTACTGGATTAAAGCAATGCAGGAAGAGCTCCATCAATTTGAGCGAAACAAAGTCTGGGAATTAACGAAGCCTCCAAAGCAACACAATGTGATAGGTACCAAATGGATCTTCAAGAACAAGAAAAATGAGGATGGTACTATCATCAGGAACAAGGCACGATTAGTTGCTCAAGGCTACTCTCAAGTAGAAGGTATAGACTTTGATGAAACCTTCGCCCCTGTAGCTAGACTCGAGTCCATTCGTATACTATTCGCTATTGCTTGTCATTTTAAAATTAAATTATTTCAAATGGACGTTAAGAGCGCATTTCTAAATGGGTTTTTAAATGAGGAAGTTTATGTGGCTCAACCGAAAGGTTTTGTAGATCATAAACAACCTAACCATGTTTTTCGTTTGAAAAAGGCTCTTTACGGTCTGAAACAAGCACCGCGAGCATGGTACGAAAGGTTAACAAAGCACCTTTTGGAGAAGGGCTATACTCGAGGGGGAGCTGATAGGACTCTCTTTGTGAAGCATTATCAAAGCAATTTCATTGTAGCACAAATCTATGTCGATGACATTGTATTTGGCGCAACAAGAGATAACGATGCTTCTAAATTCGCAGAGACCATGGAAAGCGAATTTGAGATGTCCATGATGGGCGAATTGACTTATTTCCTTGGATTGCAAATTAAACAAAATGATGAAGGTATTCACTTGAGTCAATCCAAGTATGCAATGGAGTTGGTCAAAAAGTTTGATCTAGAAAATTGTAAAGATTTTCCGACTCCAATGGGAACTAGCCACAAGGGACTTGGAAGTGAATCACATAGTGAGAATGTAGACGAGAAACTGTATCGAAGTATGATTGGAAGTCTACTTTACCTCACGGCTAGTCACCGGGATATATCTTTTGGTGTTGGGATTTGCGCGAGATATCAATCAGCACCAAAGGAGGTTCACCTGAAAGCGGTGAAAAGGATCATCCGGTATATCAAAGGATCAATTAATTTTGGAATTTGGTATCCTATGGGAACAAGTTTGGATATTGTTGGATACTCAGATGCCGATTGGGCAGGATCAGTGGATGATCGGAAAAGCACGAGTGGTGCATGCTTCTATCTTGGCCATTGCCTTGTTGCATGGCACAGTAAAAAACAGAACTGCATAGCACTCTCGACTGCCGAAGCGGAATACATTTCAGCTGGAAGTTGCTCAACTCAACTCATTTGGATGAAAAGCGTATTGAGCGACTTCCGCATTTCAGCATCTTCGGTAACAATCCTTTGTGACAACACTAGTGCTATTAACATTTCTAAAAACCCTGTGTTGCACTCTAGAACAAAACATATTGAACTTAGATATCATTTTCTTAGAGAGCTAGTTGAATCAAATACTCTTCAACTCTCATATATTTCAACTGAGGATCAATTAGCTGACATTCTAACAAAACCTTTGGATCAAAAACGTTTTATTCATTTACGAAAAGCAATTGGGATGCTTTCCTTGAAATAATCTTCTTTTTGAAATCTTTGCTTAGGATAGGTTTTGTATTTGTTTTTGTTTTGTTCATTATCTATGTTTGTTCATAGGACATTAATTGAGCATAGATCATAATTGACTTTAATTGCATCTTTTCGCACATTTAGAAATTTATTATGCTTTTGCCATCATAATATTTCACTGTTGCAATGATCATTTATGTTAATTAAATCATCTTCTAAAGTGATCAAAGTCAATTTCTCTCTCTCTATGATCTCTTGGTATAGTCATTATCTTATTTGACTGCTTAGTCGAGTATGAAATCGAGATCAATATTTGGTTGAATACTTTATATCTTAAATAATTGATAGCCAATTGAGGGGGAGTCTTAGAAAAGGTAAAATGCTCAAAAGATGTGGAAAGAGTTACATCCCAATGAGGAGTGTGAAAACTACCACCACATGGAGGAAAGAGCTACCACCTCGGTCGTCCGAGTATTGTGTGCAGCTACCACATGTATACCAAGCATGGTTGTTCAAATTTTTGATTAAGTAAAATGCATGTTGAAATACTTGACTCTGTCAAATTTCAAGGTTGGTATAAGGTGGGTTTTTAAAGAAAGATGCTCAAAGAGCCACTCTCTTCAACAGATTGTCTAGATACATTATCTATTATATTTGGGATTTCAAACATCTATTGATCTTTGTATTTCATTTTCTTTACTGAATTGATGATTTGATAAAGGCATTACTCATAAGATCAAGTTAGATGTAATTGAAGGTGTTCAACTTTAAGGGATTTAATTTTTGTAAATTTTCGTTTCATTTTTGGATATTATTGATAGATTTGGCATAATCTAATTCTTGTTGTATGAAACGATGATTTTTGTTTAAAGTTGATACACAATTGCGCTTACAATCTTTTTCTGGTTTTTCTTGAATTTCTCTGAAATTTTCTAAAGAAAAAGTTGGGGCCGATCCGGATCGGGCTAGATGATCCGGATCCCGAACGCAGGAATTCTTCTGCGGGCTGACGATCCAGATTGTATCTGCCGATCCGGATCCCGAACGCAGTTTCTCACTGCGGGTAGCCGATCCGGATCGCAGTTATGAACTGATCCGGATCGCGGCTAGGTTTTATAAAGAACGAAAGGGGTTTTGATTTCTTTACTCCAATCTTTTGTTCCAAAGTTTCCAGAGCCTCTCTCTCTAGATTTCATCCTTCCTGGAAGCTTTCAAACTCAAGTTCTTCAACTCCAAGTAAGTTTTATTGATCAAAATCTCGGTTTTTCACCGTTTTTCTCTTTTCCTCCTCAAACGTGATGAATTTCTTGGATCAACTTTGTTTGTGGATGGTTTTTGATCAAATTTCTTTTGAAATAAGAACTCTGGGTAGATTAGTTTTGATTATATGCTAGGTATTCTCCTGATTAACGGATTTTTAGGCTTCGATTTCTAAAATTTCGGTTTTAGGGCATATAATAAGGATTTTCGAAAATCATGCAATTGATCTATTTTTAAAAGTCCTTTTTGCAAAACTAATTTGATTCTTAGCTTCTCTACATGATTATGATTGTCTGGGTACAATTTTTCAAATTTTTGAAAATTAACAATTTTTCATGTGTTCTTGAGTTGTTGTTCACAGGATACATTTTTCACTAGCAATCAAAATGGTGATCACTTGGATTATTTTCCTACTTGCTGCCATGGTACATGTCAAGGATACTGCCAAGCCTAAGAAGGCTAAGAAAGCAAAGAAGACTAAGGTTGATTCCGACACTGAATCAGAGACAGAGTCGATCGACTGGGATAACATCGAAATCGAGCAAGCTGCTCCCATTATCTCCAAAGGGAAAGCAACTGCTGAAGCTTCAAAACCTACTGCAGCTGAAAAAGGGAAAGCACCAATGGAACCAAGTCCAGTTGGAACAAAAAGAAAAACTGGTGCAAGAAAAAGAGGCAGTGCTCAGGGAATTACCATTGAGGAACCAGTTGCTAGGCAGCCTCCTCCACAAGACTTCATCAGCTCCGACAGAATCAAGGATTTTGAGAAGAGTGAATGCATTGGCGAGAGACATGTCAATGTCAAACCAATGAAGGAACGATCTGTAGCTTTTGGGACTTTGTTTGACCAAGTTGGTCTTGCTCAAATTTGCAACTTCCCTGAGACTACTGGGTACTGTCCACACTCAGTTCGAATGTTTTATCAGAACGCTGCAAGTTTGATTGATCACGAGGATGGACGTCGTGAATTTCACACTTTGGTTAAAAATATCAAAATCAAAGTCACACCCCAGCTGATTGGAGTTGTGCTAGGTATGACAGCCAGAGCGGATGGACTCCATTACCTAAAAACCCAAAGCTTCAACGACAACTCCTGGAGAGTTGTAGTTAATGGAATTTGTCTTCCAAATACTCGGTCGACCGGAAATTCTGTTTTCTCTAAAGAGCTACGACCAGAGTATCGGTATATAAACTTCATTGTCTGCTACAACATTCTTCCCAACATGAATACGAAGGTTCTTCGATGGGACAGAATGTTATACCTTTATCTTCTTGGAAATCCGGCCGCATTGATGGGAGCAAACTTGAATATTCCCTATCTCATTTGGTCAAGGATGGCGCGGTATGTGGAACACTCTCATCCCACAGAAAGACTACCCTACCCAATGATTATCATGCGCATCCTTAGAAAGTTTAAAGTCGATACAAGCGCAAGCTCATACATGTACAGTTTGGGCACCATTAATGAGACGACAATTGTGAAGTCTCTCTCGACGAAGCCAGATGAACCCATAATACCTCCTCACCGGCAACGAGCACAACAACAACGAGCAACAACCTCTGCACCGGCAGCAGCTCCTCCAGTTCAACCAGCACCTCCGGCACAAGAAGCACCACAATCAACTTCTGATGATGATGCATCTGTTACCTCAATCTATAAAGAACAGCAAAGGCTCTCCAACGAGCAAGAACGTATATCAAATGAACTAATTGAGGTAAAGGAAGAAATAAAGAAGGTAAATAAAAATCAATCAGCAATGAACAAGCGAATAAAGAAGATTTTCCAAATCCTCGGCTGTATCAGTTCAGACGAGTCTGAATAATCCGTATCCTTCTAATTTCTGGGTATTATGCATTTGTTTAAATCCTTCTGTTGTGCAGGTTTTTAAGTTTTAATTTGAGTTTTTAGTTCTCTAACTTAAACTGTTAACCATTCTCTCCACTTCTGTAATCTTTGGCTTTATTTGTGACAAAAAGGGGGAGAGAGTTTAGAACAATGATTTGAACAATGAACAATGATTGTGAAAACCTTGATGATGAAGATTTTGTATACATCAAGGTAAGTATCTCTTCAACTTCAACTTTGGTTTTCATCTTGTGATTGTTTGCATGTCTCGACTAACTATTCGACTAACTATTTGGGCATGTAATATAACTAACAAGTTGATGTTGGACTAACATTGTGTGACATTTGGTTTTTAATTGCTAGAAGATATGTTGGTTTTTGACTATGATTCTCTTACATATCTGAATTCTCAAATGTCATGATGATCAGATAAACTCTATCTCTGTACTAGGTTTTGTATGCTAAATATTCTTGAGGTATCTAACGATCTCTTTTTGTCAAGAATGATTTCTTTGTGCAGAGAGTACAGATGTCTAAGTCTAGAGTCTGTTTTAGGAGTTTATCTCATGTTTTTAAATTTTTTGGATCTCCATTGTAAATTTTTGTTGTATGGTGATAGCAACAAAAATATCTTTTTGAATTTTCTTTAGTGGATCTGTGTTTTGTCACGAAACCGCCAAAGGGGGAGATTGTTACGGAATTTGAGTTGGCGTAGTTTCGTGAAAGTCTCAAGTCTTGAAGATTGAAGGTGAAGAAAGTTGGATCATTTAACTCAATCTCAAGAAAGAAGAATTCAAAAGGATCAGGTATGTTTAACTAAAGATTTTGTGTGATCCGAATACTTCTTGTAGTGTAGAAACACTTGGAAGAATCTTTCATTGCATAAAAATCAAAAACTGGACTTGGGACATATTCAGGATCCGGATCAGGTTGTTCGATCCGGATCCCGAAGGTGGTTCGTTCATACACCAGTTCAATCCGGATCGTAGCCTCTTGATCCGGATCCCGAACACTTAGTTTACCATCTTCCTTGAACGATCCGGATCAGGCTTCGCAATCCGGATCCCGAACGTTGATGTTTGGTGAACTGTATGAACGATCCGGATCAAGCACTTCGATCCGGATCCCGAACCTTCGTTTTTCTGGAACTGGCTGACTCGTTACGACGATCCGGATCACAGCTAGTCCGATCCGGATCGCCGTCCGTAAAATTTCCAGAAATGTTAGGTTTTTGATTCTTATCTCCTTCCTAGGGTTTCTAACCTATAAATAGACCCTATGATTCTTTTTCTAGGGTTAATCCACATAGTCAATAGCCGTCATTTTCATATATCATCTTTTACGGCTCTAGATCCACATATAGAGAAGAAAGGGAATCATCAGAGAATACTCTATGTTTCTTCATCTATATTGATTAGTTTGATTCTAGGTTTTCATACTCACATCTTGAGTTGAATCAAACTAATGAATACTTAGATGGTATTTCCGATCTATCTTTGATCTAAGTATTCGGCGGATCATCACCACCCAAAACAACGATTTACCCCAAAAATCGGCGCGTGGATTCGCGTGTCCTTGTGGATTCAAGGTTCAACCGCTCTCGTGGATTCGGAGCGAGGCACGTTCGTGGATTCGAAGGGTGCTATTGGGTGAAGACCGTGGATTCGGTCGGACGTCGTGGATTCGACGTTGGACGCCGTGGATTCGGCGTTGGGCGCAGATCGTGGATTCGAGAAGCGTCGCGGAGCGAGCGGAGAAGATCCTCTAGGAGCGTATGGAAAAGGTTGAGTCGTAAGTGTGTACGGTAAATCACCTTGTACGTGTTTTAATTCTAGTGGATTTCTGCCGTGTTATCGATCCCGTGGTTTTTTACTCCGGTGATGGAGTTTTCCACGTAAAAATCTTGCGTATTATTTTTATTTCCGCATTGGGTTTTTATCGCAACGATTTTTGAGTGTTTATGCGTTTACACCTATTCACCCCCCTCTAGGTGTTTTTTCCCCTATTTAGATCCGTAGTACATATAACCCAACACGAGTTGCTTCTCAAATTCCTCCATAGAAAGGTTCTCGTCATCGTCTGAGGAGGATGTATCCGCGTCTTCTTCCTTAGTTGTTTTCAACGCATAACCTGAAGACTTAGAAGAGGATGCTTTTCCAGAAGAATTGTTAGTAGTAAATGTCATTTCATATGTTTGTAATGAACCAACTAATTCTTCTACACGCATTTCGTCTGGGTGTTTAATAGTTTCAATGGCTGTAACCTTTGGGCGAAATCTTTCAGGAAGAGTTCTTAAGATCTTTCTTACAACCTTAAATTCTGGAATCTTCTCTCCCAGGTTAGCACATGAGTTTACGATGTCTTGCAATCGTGTATAGTAGTCCGTGGAAGATTCATTTTCTGCCATCAAGATAGAGTCAAACTTGCTCGTAAGCATTTGCAGTTTCTGAATCTTCACGAGGTTAGTTCCCTCGTGTGTAACCTGAAGAACATCCCAGATTTCTTTCGCAGTCTCACATGCCGAGACGCGAGAGAATTCAGTTTGAGATAAGGCATTAAAAATAGCATTAATTCCCTTGCCATTGTAAGAAGATGAATCTAACTCTTCCTTGGTCCATTTCGACCTAGGTTTTAAGGTGCGAACATCAGAGATAATTTCAGTTGGATTAGACCATCCGAATTCAATTGATTGCCACACCCTTTCGTCGATGGAAATTAAAAAGGCTTTCATCCGTACTTTCCAGTACGCATAATTTGTTCCATCAAAGAAAGGGGGTCGATTGATGTTTCCACCTTCAACCATTATTTACAACCCTATTCCTGCTCTGATACCACTTGTTGGGTTATATGTAATGTAGATCTAAATAGGGGAAAAAACACCTAGAGGGGGGTGAATAGGTGTAAACGTATAAACACTCAAAAATCGTTGCGATAAAAACCCAATGCGGAAATAAAAATAACACGCAAGATTTTTACGTGGAAAAACTCCAAACCGGAGTAAAAAACCACGGGACCGATAACACGACAGAAATCCACTAGAATTAAAACACGTACAAGGTGATTTACCGTACACACTTACGACTCAACCTTTTCCATACGCTCCTAGAGGATCTTCTCCGCTCGCTCCACGACGCTTCTCGAATCCACGATCTGCGCCCAACGCCGAATCCACGGCGTCCAACGTCGAATCCACGACGTCCAACCGAATCCACGGTCTTCACCCAATAGCACCCTTCGAATCCACGAACGTGCCTCGCTCCGAATCCACGAGAGCGGTTGAACCTTGAATCCACAAGGACACGCGAATCCACGCGCCGATTTTGGGGAAATCATTGTTTTTGGGTTGTGATGATCCGCCGAATACTTAGATCAAAGATAGATCGGAAATACCATCTAAGTATTCATTAGTTTGATTCAACTCAAGATGTGAGTATGAAAACCTAGAATCAAACTAATCAATATAGATGAAGAAACATAGAGTATTCTCTAATGATTTCCTTTCTTCTCTATATGTGGATCTTAGGCCGTATAAAATGATATATGAATATGACGGCTATATTCCTTTTATCGGCCTCTTTTGATTATTTTGGATTAACCCTAGAAAAAGAGTCATAGGGTCTATATATAGGTTAGAAACATTTGGAAGGAGATAAGAATAAAAAACCTAACATTTCTGGAATTTTTACGGACGGCGATCCGGATCAGATTTGGGCGATCCGGATTGCAGTAGCAAGAAAGACGGTTTCCAGAAAAACAATCGTTTGGGATCCGGATCGGAATGCCTGATCCGGATCGTTCATACAATTCTGAGAACTCAACGTTCGGGATCCGGATCGTGAGATGCTGCGATCCGGATTGAAGTAATGTATGAAGCAACAAGCTTCGGGATCCGGACTGCTGGCTCTAATCCGGATCCTGAACATGTCCGAACACCAGTTTTTGATTTTTATGCAGTTAAAAACTCTTCCAGGTGTTTCTACACTACAAGAAGTATTTGGATCACCAATAATCTTTAGTTAAACATACCTGATCCTTTTGAATTCTTCTTTCTTGAGATTGAGTTAAATGATCCAACTTTCTTCACCTTCAATCTTCAAGACTTGAACCTTTCACGAAACTACGCCAACACAAATTCCGTAACACTCAAAAGATGTGGAAAGAGTTACATCCCATTGAGGAGTGTGAAAACTACCACCACATGGAGGAAAGAGCTACAACCTCGGTCGTCCGAGTACTGTGTGCAGCTACCACATGTTGTCACGCCCCGGGGTCGATACCGCGACCCGGGCTCGCCAACAGATCCGCCACCTATGTAAAATCCCACATAGGCGAAGCGTCTAACCTGCAAAAGATAGTGCTATAGCTATGCAAATATCAGAGCGAAAAATAAGATGCTGTAAAATAAAAAAATCCAATCACTGCATAACCTGAAATAAAGTACAATGTCCATCTCCTCAAATACAGATAATAACTATACAATGCCCTCAATACAGCATCTCTCAACTAGGAAAGGGAGATAAACAAAACTATAGTACATCAGTCTCTCCAAATACAAAAGATCTCTCCCAAAGTAAATAGTAAAATCCAGCTGACAGCTATAAGGAACCTCCACCAGGGGATACAGCTACACACCTCGGGCGGTAAGGATCTAGCTCGTGACTCCCTCGCCTCGAACAACGACCGAACGATCAGCAACCCCGACAGAAGACTCTGCAAAACAGGAGGAAGAAAAGAGGGAAACAACAATGGGGGTGAGAACCACTAGTAAACCAGTTGTCACGCCCCGGGGGCGATACTGCGCCCCGGCTCGCCGACAGATCCGCCGCCCATACGGGAAGCCCCGTATAGGCGTAGCGACTAACCTGCAAAGAAACATCTACACTAGCAGATATCAGAGCTGAAAGAGAAAAAGCTGGAATAAAATACATAAAATAAAATTACAACTTACAAATATACAGACCAACCTCACCAGAACACAAGAGTCTCTCAGAAAAGCAAGAAAGAAAGGTACAACTCAAAACCTCGCTACAAAAGTCACTCGACATAACACACACCAAAATAGTACTGGGGTACATCTACTCACACACTGAAGATGACAGGAGGGGATCTATCTCGCGACTCCCTTACTTCGATCTGAAGGAGCTGGATCAGCAACAGGAGCTGCAGGAACCGGAGCAGAAGTCCCTGGGGAGAAGACACCACGACGGGTGTGAGAACTACATCCCACAGTAGTTCTCAATGGGTGCCGCCAACAAGCCCGATGGTCTGCCCACTAAGTCTACCAAACGCATAAAGTAACATATGCAGTGCTGTAAGGAAAGCTGGGAAAAGTAACTCTACAGCTACTATGCCTCTATCTAGATGCTCAACAGTGGAACAGAAAGAACATGATGCCACAACTAACGCTCCTCCCTGATCACCCAATCACAACTGACTGCCTCATCGGGTCCAGTCAAACCTGCGCCAACCTACTGCCGTTACGTCCCGGAGGAGCGGTCTTACGTAGGGCGTCCATGGCTGCCAACAAAAGCACAGCCAGAGGGACAAATGCAACAACAAGTCGCGAAAGAACATCTCAAACTCACGCCGGTACAACAACCCGGTCTCGCCTACTCCGGAGTGGCACTCGAGGGGAGCGACCCGCTCGAGTCAAAGTAACCCATAACAAGTATCTCTGTAAAGTATCTCTGTAAAGCTCAAATGTGGCTCATGCAGGTTATGATCCAAATCCTCGATCAACAAGATCGGCTAACAAACAAATCACTGACTCACTCACTAGCTGGAATCTACACAGCTGAGACTCACTGTCACTCTGACAGTTTCCAAGAACCCAGATCTACCATCACTATCACTCTCCCAAAAAAATCAGATCTACAGACTGCTATCAACTCCACTCGGTCCCCAGACACGAGTGCAAATGCATCCCACAACCACCCGACCTCTCGGCCCACAACTCGGGCGAGGAAAAGCTAAGTCCATAGTGAAATGAAGTATCGTGATGTGGAATGTCTAGAGCAGTAAAAACCTAGCCCAAGTTGGAGTTTTCTACAGACTGGCTGAACATGATACATATGACAGGGGTGCTAGGTCAAGTTCCAAGATTTCACTACTTAACATAAAGTAGGAATCAAAAGATTCATCAACTGATATACAAGATACAACATACAGTTTTACACATGCTAATACTCCAATTTCTAACATGCATGATCCTACACACATAGAATTAGTACACAGTCCAGAGTTCTTGGAAGCAAGGTCACCGACCTGAAAGTGCTAACTGCCCGGAATCGTACAGCTGAGAAGGCCCAAAACTCAAATCACAGATCCCACCAAGCCAACAACACGGTAGAAGTGCTCACAACCTCCTGGGTACAAACATACACCAAAATTACACTTTAATCCACACAAATTCCACATTCCCAAAATCTGTGGTGAACAGTCCCATTAACACGAAATTTTCACCTGAAAAACTTCCTCCAAAAATTCCAATAAAAATATGACGGCGATCCTCGCGAAGAGTAGATGTCGATAGAGTACTGAAACGTCGAATTCCGATGTCCGGATGAGGAGATAAAAATCCGACAAGATGGGCCTCCAACAGTAAATCGTCGCTCCGCACCCCGATGCAGAAGTCGCCGTCATCGCGGCCTCCAAAAATTCTGAACTTTCGCCAAAAGATGCACAAGAGGGAGAGAAAGAAAATTGGTGAAGGGCTCCAAGCGAAAAGCTCTCGGGAAAAGCTCCAAAACGAGGCCCCATGAGGCCTTTTTATAGGCCTCACCCGGAAAAGCCAAAAAAAAAACAAGTCAATGGGCTTTTGGGCCCAACTTTCGGGCGCCCGGTACTTTCGGGCGGCTACAGTGTTGGGCCGGCCCAACACTGTTCACGCCCGAATCCACCAGGTGCCGCCACGTGGCCCGCCGAACAGCAAACAGCTGTTCGGGCCACCCCCAGGCTGCCACGTGGCCCGCCCCCGCACAGTAAGGCGGTAGGCGCCCGCCAACCAGCGGGCGACGCGTGGCCACCCGGTTGACCCGCTGGCCGGTCGGCGGCCGCGCCGGGCGCGCGGCATGGCCCCGTCGTGCGCACGCGCCCCGAGGTACCAGCCCCGGCCCCGTGCACCGCGCACGGTGCACCCGCGAATCAGAGGGTGACACGTGTCCCCTACACCCGGTCCACGCATTCCACTTCGGAATTCTATGGACCGCGCCGCGTGCACCGACCAACCGGAGGCTGCCACGTGCCCCCGCCTTGGTCCATGCACCGCCGCGCTCACCCGGTAGACCGCGCGCCTTGCGCCCGCCAATCAGGTGGTGCCACGTGTCCATGCGCCGGGTCTGTGCACCCCGCCGCGCAGCTCTGTGGACCGCGCATCCTGAACCGGCCAATGACAGGCCGCCACGTGGCATCCCGGCGGTCTACGGCCCCTCCCATGCACCATTTTCCACTAAAAACTTCCGGGAGTCCGTTTTTGGGCATCCGGACTCAGAAACAAACAAGCAAATAGCCGTTTTCAAGAGTTTTTCCGTGTTGAATCCATTTCCGACCTCTGTTGGGCCTAAATCTTTTCCGAAATTTCGGCAAACTCAGCCGAAGGCCTACACAGCTAATAATAACACACAGGGTCCATCTGTGGCATCCCATTGATGCACCATGGGCCAGATGCACCAACACTAGGTGCTCTAACAGTGGATTCATCGGAAGAACGTTGCATGGGAATCAGGGCCACTACATCCTCCCCCACTAAAAGGAAGTTTCGTCCTCGAAACAAAGTAAGGTAGAACAGGCGTACCTCAACCAGTAGTCTCGAACAGAAAAGGGTATGCAGATCTCATCTCTGTCTCTAGCTCCCAAGTAGCCTCTCGCTCTTCGTGATTGCTCCATAAGATCTTCACATACGGAATGGTCCGGTTGCGCAATTCCCTCACCTCACGAGCAAGAATCCGCAACGGCCGCTCCTCGTAAACCAGGTCCTCGCCGATCTCCAGAGAGGTGAAGCCAATCACGTGCGACGGATCAAACACATATCTCCTCAGAGCTGAGACGTGGAAAACATCGTGTACACCGGCCAAGCGTGGAGGAAGAGCAACTCTATAAGCCACAGGGCCTACCCTCTCAAGTACCTCAAAGGGTCCAACAAAACGGGGACTAAGCTTCCCACGCACTCCAAATCTCCGGACCCCTTTCGAAGGCGAGACCTTCAAGAATACATGGTCACCAATCTGAAACTCTAGGTCTCGCCGACGAGTGTCTGCATAACTCCTCTGGCGACTCTGGGCTACCTCAAGGTGTCGACGAACAACTCTGACTTTCTCCTCAGCCTCCAAAAGAAGATCTGGTCCCAAAGTCCTCCTCTCACCCACGTCACTCCAATACAAGGGTGACCGACACTTGCGTCCATACAACGCCTCAAACGGAGCCATCTGAATGCTCGCCTGATAGCTGTTGTTGTATGCAAACTCAACCAAAGATAAGTGTCGGTACCACCCCCCTCCAAAATCCATAACGCACGCTCTCAGCATATCCTCGAGGGTCTGTATAGTGCGCTCAGACTGGCCATCAGTCTGTGGGTGGAAAGCAGTGCTGAATCTGAGCTGGGTCCCCAAAGCTGACTGTAAACTCCCCCAGAATCGTGACACAAACCTCGGATCCCGATCTGAAACAATCGATGCAGGTACCCCGTGTAGCCTCACTATCTCGTCCAAATACAACTGTGCCAGACGCTCCAATGACCAAGTCATCTGAACAGGCAAGAAATGTGCAGATTTGGTGAGTCTATCTACAATAACCCAAATCGCGTCGGCTCCACTCTGCGCTCTCGGCAGCCCTGTAACAAAGTCCATGGTGATGTGGTCCCACTTCCACTCGGGAATTGGAAGACTTTGTAACTTGCCAGCAGGAACCCGGTGCTCTTCTTTCACTTGCTGGCAAGTTAAACAGTGAGCCACAAATCTTCCAATGTCCCGCTTCATTCCGGACCACCAAAAATGTGTCTTAAGGTCCTTATACATCTTAGTACCACCAGGATGAATGGTATAAGGTGTATAATGGGCCTCTCTTAAAATCTGGTCTCTGATCTCTGGATCCGAAGACACACAAACTCGGTCCCTGTACCGCAGTACTCCCGAGCTATCCACTGAAAAATCCCCTATCTGATCTGCATGTATCTGGGATCTGATCCTCTCCAAGTGGGGGTCCTCACTCTGCGTCTCCCTAATCCTGTCCAACAGAGTGGGCTGCAAGACCATAGACATCAGTCTAGTAGAGACCCCAGGGGATACAACCTCAATCTGGAGTCGCCTCAACTGCTCAATCAGTGGGGCCTGCTGTGTGACCAACATGCTCAAGCTCTGCACTGTCCTCCGACTCAAAGCATCTGCTACCACATTGGCCTTGCCGGGATGATAGAGGATACTCACATCGTAATCCTTCAGTAACTCCAACCACCGGTGTTGCCTCAGGTTCAGCTCCTTTTGAGTAAACAGATACTTTAAGCTCTTATGATCCGTGTAGATCTCACAATGCTCACCGTAGAGGTAATGCCGCCACAGCTTCAATGCAAACACCACAGCTGCAAGCTCTAAATCATGAGTAGGGTAATTCTTCTCATAATCCTTTAATTGCCGTGAAGCATAAGCAATTACCCTCCCATGCTGCATCAAGACACAACCCAAACCGCTGTGCGAGGCGTCACTGTAAATCACGTAGCCATCTCCCATCACTGGCAGTGTAAGAACTGGTGCTGAAATCAGTCTCCTCTTCAGCTCCTCAAAACTCCGCTGACACTGCTCAGTCCAAATGAACCTCATCCCCTTCCTAGTCAAACAGGTCAGGGGAGTAGAGAGCTTCGCAAAGCCCTCTACAAACCGACGGTAGTAGCCTGCCAAGCCCAGAAAGCTCCGGACCTCCGTCACCGTCGTCGGTCTCGGCCAATCCCGAACTGTATCGATCTTCGTCGTGTCAACTGCCACTCCTGCGGCTGATACCAAGTGGCCCAAAAATGCAACCTCCCGAAGCCAAAACTCGCACTTCTTAAGCTTGGCATACAGCTTCTTCTCACGTAGAAGCTGCAGCACTATCCTCAAGTGCTCCTCATGATCCACATCGCTCCGGGAGTAGATCAAGATGTCATCAATGAACACAACCACAAACAAGTCCAAGTACGGCTGAAATACCCGGTTCATCAAATCCATGAATGCAGCTGGGGCATTAGTCAAACCAAACGGCATAACCGTAAACTCATAATGCCCATACCGGGATCGAAAAGCCGTCTTGGGGATGTCCTCGGCCCTCACCCTCAACTGGTGGTAACCTGACTGAAGATCAATCTTCGAAAACACTGTGGCTCCCTGCAACTGATCAAATAAATCATCTATCCGAGGAAGGGGGTACTTGTTCCGGATGGTCACTTTATTCAACTCCCGATAATCCACACACAAACGAAGCGACCCATCCTTCTTCTTCACAAATAAAACTGGCGCTCCCCACGAAGAAACACTAGGCCTGACAAAGCCCCTGTCCATAAGATCCTGAAGCTGGGCCTTCAACTCCCTCAACTCGGCAGGTGCCATCCTATAAGGCGCCTTTGAGATTGGTGCGGTTCCCGGTACCACATCAATCACAAACTCCACCTCCCTCTCCGGCGGCATAGTCGTCAACTCAGGGGGAAACACATCTGGGAACTCGCGGACAATAGGAATATCCTCGAGTCCCAGTGCCGCCGTAGGCACCTCCACAATCGTCGCTAAGAAAGCGGTGCAGCCTCTACTAATCATCCGCCTAGCCCTCGCCGAAGAAACAGTCATCGCAAAGAAGGTGCTCTGGCAGCCTCTGAAAACGAACTCCTCCTGTCCAGGCTCGCGGAGGGTCACCGTCCTCTCTCTGCAGTCTATAGTAGCATAGTACCTCGACAACCAATTCATACCGAGCACGACGTCGAAATCCTGGAGCTGCCGCAAGACAAGCAAGTCTGCCGGCAAAATCCAGGATCCCAACTGCACAGGGCAATCCCTACAATACTCCTCGACATGCAAGACATGATCTGGTAACTGAACCTCTAATGCATGCGATAAAGAAACTACCTCTATACCATGTAGGGATGCAAATGCTCTACTGATAAAAGAATGCGATGCACCGGTATCAAAGAGAGTACGAGAACGAATTGCAGAAATCGAAATAATACCTGCGACGACACGCTCTGCTGCTGTCGCATCCTCTACCTGAGCGGCATAGACTCGACCGCTCGGCGCCGGGGGATGTCGCTCTGGCTGTCGCGAGGACGATGAAGCAAAGTCTGGCCTACCGGAGGCCGCCGAAGGTCCTGCTGACTGACGAGGAATGAAGGATGCAGAAGCTGATGAAGGAGCTGGGTAACCTGCCCTGGGGCACGCCCTCACGAAGTGACCGGTCTGCCCGCAACGGAAGCAGCGGCCCTGACTCTGCGGGCACTGGGCCGGTGGGTGCGGTCCTCCACAAATGACACAACGATCAGGGCGCGGCTGCCGCGAAGTCTGCTGCTGCTGCGAAGACTGCTGCTGCTGCGAAGACTGCTGCTGTCGAGGTTGTCGACGCTGCTGCTGCTGGAACTGACGAGATGCCCCAGATCTCTGCCGCCCCTGATACCCCCGTCCCTGAGAGTGGAAACGGGGAGGTCTCGGGGGTCCCTGTCTACTCGACTGCCCCTCCTCCAACAGCGCCGGGCGCTTTGCCCCAGGAGTCACTACGGGGGCTGGAGCCACATCTGCCATCACGACCTCACCACTCTCCACATAAAGTGCCTGCTCCATCGAGGCCTCCAAAGTCTGTAATCTGCGGGAGCGGACCAACTGATAAATGTCCCGACGCAACCCTCTCTCGAACATGTAGATCAGGTGGGTCTCATCTCTGGCCACGTGGGGCATACAAGCTAACAGCCGATTGAAATCGGCTATGTACACGTGTACGGGCCTATCTCCCTGGCGGAGATTCCTCAGTTGCTCCTCCAAACTCTGTCGAACACTCTCGGGAAAGAAGGCCCCAAGAAGCATACCGCGAAACTCTGCCCATGAGATAAACTGGGTCCCAGGCGGACCTGCGGGTCGCACACGCCGCCACCATGCCTCGGCGTTGCTCTCCAGAAAATGAGTAGCCAACAGAACTCGAAACCTCTCATCAATAAAAAGGCTCTCGAAATGGCGCTCCATGGCCGTAACCCAAGACTCCGCCGCCCACGGCTCAGCACTCATACCGGAAAAGCGGGGTGGATCAAACTTGCGAAACCTCATCAAAAGATCCACCATCACTCGCTGCTCTGCCAAGGTCAAAGATCCCGTCGTCCCAGACGGTGGCCTACTGGAAACTGGCTCAGCCGGAACTGCTGGTGCAGGCTGCACAACCGAGGGTGCCACAACAGGGGAAGAAGGCACCGGTGAACTCTCAGGGGGTGCTACCGCCGGCTGCGCTCTCTGCTCCAACAAGAGCGTCAACCGACTCACAGCCTCCTCCTGGCGTCGAGACGCCTAAGCCAACTGTGCCATCTGGGCACGGAGCTCCAGAACCTCGCTCTGCTGTCCCTGCCCCGAGTCCTCCTGCTCGGGCTCAGAGGACGAAGGCTGCGAACGCGTCACCATCGAGCGTCGAGGAGGCATCCCCACCTGAGGGACAAGACAAACAGTCAGAACCCAAATCATCTCTCGACCCAATCTAGCGAAAGTCAGAAGGCATGTCCCCCTTCCAGAAGTACTATGTTGTCTGCAGCCAACATAGTTGCCACCGAAGGAAGACATGCCAATCACTCATCCCGAACCACTCGGGAGAGTTAGAAATCCAATCAGGACTCTCGCTAAAATCACGGCTCTCACGCGAGTCATCCTAGGGTCCAACCACAAGCCTAGGGTTCCTAAGTCCTCCAAGACCTACATCCTACGCTCTGATACCACTCTAATCTGTCACGCCCCGGAGGCGATACTGCGCCCCGGCTCGCCGACAGATCCGCCGCCCATACGGGAAGCCCCGTATAGGCGTAGCGACTAACCTGCAAAGAAACATCTACACTAGTAGATATCAGAGCTGAAAGAGAAAAAGCTGGAATAAAATACATAAAATAAAACTACAACTCACAAATATACAGACCAACCTCACCAGAACACAAGAGTCTCTCAGAAAAGCAAGAAAGAAAGGTACAACTCAAAACCTCGCTACAAAAGTCACTCGACATAACACACACCAAAATAGTACTGGGGTACATCTACTCACACACTGAAGATGACAGGAGGGGATCTATCTCGCGACTCCCTTACCTCGGTCAGAAGGAGCTGGATCAGCAACAGGAGTTGCAGGAACCGGAGCAAAAGTCCCTGGGGAGAAGACACCACGACGGGTGTGAGAACTACATCCCACAGTAGTTCTCAGTGGGTGCCGCCAACAAGCCCGACGGTCTGCCCACTAAGTCTACTAGAGGCATAAAGTAACATATGCAGTGCTGTAAGGAAAGCTGGGAAAAGTAACTCTACAGCTACTATGCCTCTATCTAGATGCTCAACAGTGGAACAGAAAGAACATGATGCCACAACTAACGCTCCTCCCTGATCACCCAATCACAACTGACTGCCTCATCGGGTCCAGTCAAACCTGCGCCAACCTACTGCCGTTACGTCCCGGAGGAGCGGTCTTACGTAGGGCGTCCATGGCTGCCAACAAAAGCACAGCCAGAGGGACAAATGCAACAACAAGTCGCGAAATAACATCTCAAACTCACGCCGGTACAACAACCCGGTCTCGCCTACTCCGGAGTGGCACTCGAGGGGAGCGACCCGCTCGAGTCAAAGTAACCCATAACAAGTATCTCTGTAAAGTATCTCTGTAAAGCTCAAATGTGGCTCATGCAGGTTATGATCCAAATCCTCGATCAACAAGATCGGCTAACAAACAAATCACTGACTCACTCACTAGCTGGAATCTACACAGCTGAGACTCACTGTCACTCTGACAGTTTCTAAGAACCCAGATCTACCATCACTATCACTCTCCCAAAGAAATTAGATCTACAGACTGCTATCAACTCCACTCGGTCCCCAGACACGAGTGCAAATGCATCCCACAACCACCCGACCTCTCGGCCCACAACTCGGGCGAGGAAAAGCTAAGTCCATAGTGAAATGAAGTATCGTGATGTGGAATGTCTAGAGCAGTAAAAACCTAGCCCAAGTTGGAGTTTTCTACAGACTGGCTGAACATGATACATATGACAGGGGTGCTAGGTCAAGTTCCAAGATTTCACTACTTAACATAAAGTAGGAATCAAAAGATTCATCAACTGATATACAAGATACAACATACAGTTTTACACATGCTAATACTCCAATTTCTTACATGCATGATCCTACACACATAGAATTAGTACACAGTCCAGAGTTCTTGGAAGCAAGGTCACCCACCTGAAAGTGCTAACTGCCCGGAATCGTACAGCTGAGAAGGCCCAAAACTCAAATCATAGATCCCACCAAGCCAACAACATGGTAGAAGTGCTCACAACCTCCTGGGTACAAACATACACCAAAATTACACTTTAATCCACACAAATTCCACATTCCCAAAATCTGTGGTGAACAGTCCCATTAACACGAAATTTTCACCTGAAAAACTTCCTCCAAAAATTCCAATAAAAATATGACGGCGATCCTCGCGAAGAGTAGATGTCGATAGAGTACTGAAACGTCGAATTCCGATGTCCGGATGAGGAGATAAAAATCCGACAAGTAGGTGCTGTCCAATTCAACCAACAGTCGCAAAGGGGGTCAAAAATGTACCCAGAACCCCTAAAAACGCTCAGTTCCAGAAAAAGTGTCCAACACGGAAATTATAGATTTACCTCTTACGAAACCGTCACCGCAGAAATCGTCCAAAAATAACGTCGGGGTAGCTCGGCAGACCTCCCAGACTAAACTGCGATGAAGATGGGCCTCCAACAGTAAATCGTCGCTCCGCACCCCGATGCAGAAGTTGCCGTCGTCGCGGCCTCCAAAAATTCTGAACTTTCGCCAAAAGATGCACAAGAGGGAGAGAAAGAAAATTGGTGAAGGGCTCCAAGCGAAAAGCTCTCGGGAAAAGCTCCAAAACGAGGCCCCATGAGGCCTTTTTATAGGCCTCACCCGGAAAAGCCAAAAAAAAACAAGTCAATAGGCTTTTGGGCCCAACTTTCGGGCGCCCGGTACTTTCGGGCGACTACAGTGTTGGGCCGGCCCAACACTGTTCACGCCCGAATCCACCAGGTGCCGCCACGTGGCCCACCGAACAGCAAACAGCTGTTCGGGCCACCCCCAGGCTGCCACGTGGCCCGCCCCCGCACAGTAAGGCGGTAGGCGCCCGCCAACTAGCGGGCGACGCGTGGCCACCCGGTTGACCCGCTGGCCGGTCGGCGGCCGCGCCGGGCGCGCGGCATGGCCCCGTCGTGCGCACGCGCCCCGAGGTACCAGCCCCGGCCCCGTGCACCGCGCACGGTGCGCCCGCGAATCAGAGGGTGACACGTGTCCCCTACACCCGGTCCACGCATTCCACTTCGGAATTCCGTGGACCGCGCCGCATGCACCGACCAACCGGAGGCTGCCACGTGCCCCCGCCTTGGTCCATGCACCGCCGCGCTCACCCGGTAGACCGCGCGCCTTGCGCCCGCCAATCAGGCGGTGCCACGTGTCCATGCGCCGGGTCTGTGCACCCCGCCGCGCAGCTCTATGGACTGCGCATCCTGAACCGGCCAATGACAGGCCGCCACGTGGCATCCCGGCGGTCTACGGCCCCTCCCATGCACCATTTTCCACTAAAAACTTCCGGGAGTCCGTTTTTGGGCATCCGGACTCAGAAACAAACAAGCAAATAGCCGTTTTCAAGAGTTTTTCCGTGTTGAATCCATTTCCGACCTCTGTTGGGCCTAAATCTTTTCCGAAATTTCGGCAAACTCAGCCGAAGGCCTACACAGCTAATAATAACACACAGGGTCCATCTGTGGCATCCCATTGATGCACCATGGGCCAGATGCACCAACACTAGGTGCTCTAACAGTGGATTCATCGGAAGAACGTTGCATGGGAATCAGGGCCACTACACCAGTAGCCTCCCCCTGTGGGTAAACCCTCAGACTCCGGCGTACCCACTAAGTCTACCAGAGGCAAGGAAAGGGGTAAGTAGTAAAGCTGTAAACATGACTGCTGAAGAAAGGAAACTACCACTACGATGCCTCTAATGTGCCAAACTAAAAGAATAGCTAAATATATGCATCACGATGTAAATGCCTGCCTGCCTAGACCCAAACTAGACACCGGTGAACACCCGTACTGCCCACTATGCCTACTAACCAACAACTCAGCTACGGGATGCAGACCGGCTCCTGACCGACACGGTCCCATCCCAAGGGCAACAGACCGGCTCCTGACCGGCACGGTCCTACCCCAGGGCAACAGACCGGCTCCTGACCGGCACGGTCACAAATATACACACTCCGGAGTGGCACTCGAGGGGAACGACCCACACGAGTATAGTGCCTCAGTAACGAGTATCATAGATCAGCAGGACTGAATCATGACTCTGATCAAAGTGGGAAAAACCCATCCACTAAAGGGAGACCCGATCCCAACCTGATGCAAGATAAACAAATAGTGGAAAACTCCATCCACTAGAGACTTGATACCCTATCCGATACATAAGCAACATCCGGTCAACCGCCCAAGGTCCGCGGTTGCCGCAATACCCTGCCATCAAGCCTGCCTGTCCCAAAACCCAAGATCCACAATCGGGTAGAACAATCAATATCCGGTCAACCGCCTACTGTCCACGGTTGCCGCAATAGCCCAAAAGTCCGACATCAAGTACACTCTGTCTCCGACCCCAAGTTCCCGGCTACACTATCCCAAACCCCCGCTCGAACCCGAGCAACATGACTCGAAATTCTAAATAAGAAGGAGAAAGAAAGCAATCATGGTTTCTCCTAAGTCAGATCCCAATATGATAGTGTAGCAATAAAATAGTGGCCTATCTAAATGTCCATACAAGCATGCAAAGGTCCTCATGCAAGAATAAAAGAGAGAATATCAAATAACAGTTCCACATGTGTAATGAATAACAAATCCACATAAACATAACCATCATGCTAAAGTCATCAGTCAACTACACATGTATATAACCCCTGATCCATAATAAATCCCAAAGTGATACCCGCACATAGATGTGTCATCATGTCCCACTAATTCGTCCATTTAACCAACTTTTATGAGATCTATGTGCTAACATGGCATGTTAACTATCACAATGAAGCATGTCCTCGCAATCACGTTTCCACAATAATATTATCCCAATCAGATTCCCAACATGCTATGTCCACAGATTATTCTCAAATGATGGGCTCACATTTATATTAATCAAACATGCATGGCAATCAATCAATATGTCCAAAAGAGGGGTTCTCTAATAAACTTAGTGAGTAAGTCAGAAGTAGAGGCAAGCAACAACCACCCACCTGAACACGCGAAATCCTCAGCTGTGACACCTTCTCGCTGTCCAGTATACCTTTTCACGCCAAAAGCCCAAACAGATAAACCGCCGCGATCACTGTGCACAAATACCCCAAAAGATACAATTAAACATACAGTTACACACAAAATCTGTCCCCAAACACATTAGTCCACAGTTTTGCCTTTTTCACCTTCGAGATCTGATCAAAAAATTCCAGAAAAATACTGTCACGATCCTCG
Source organism: Tillandsia leiboldiana (assembly GCA_029204045.2). NCBI lineage: Eukaryota > Viridiplantae > Streptophyta > Magnoliopsida > Poales > Bromeliaceae > Tillandsia > Tillandsia leiboldiana. The sequence goes on along the minus strand of JAQNDB010000622.1, from coordinate 46,780 downwards.
CGACGAACCGGTCGAAACGAGTACCTGCACGTTCAAATCCGAGTTTCCTACGCTGAGATATAAATTCTACAAGGGAACCACCCCGGAATCAACCAATCACAAAATCTGAATCATAAAGTTCTGTAAACAGGGACTTTTCACCTTCGGAGAAAATTCACGAAATTCCAAGAAAATTTGGGGAGATTCCTCGCGATGTGTAGATGCAAAACGCCTTTTGAATCACCCCAATCCGATGCTTGTGCGCGAAGATATCGCCAAAAGATCGAACCGCTGTCCAAAACTCAATCACAGCAAATGGTGTCACAGTAAACTCAGAAAAACTCCTCGAAAAGCGTGAAACCAGGGGAAGTAGAAAATACCAAGATTAAAGCTCTGTCAGTCGCCGTTCCAATGGCGCAAGAATCGCCAGAAAATGTGATCGGGGTAGGCCGTGAGAGCTCTTGAATCGAAATGCGATGAAAGGGGTACACCGATGAAGGAACGTCGCGCCGCGCCGAAGAAATGGAGATCTCGTAATCCGTGCCGCCGAAAAAAATCCGAAACTTCACAGGAGCATTCTTCTCTTCTTGGAGAAGATTTCATCTTCTCATCCCTCATGGAGAAGAAGCCTCGAAGGTGGTGAAAACACCCCTTGAATGCCTCTCGGATGCAACAAGGGAGCCAAAACCAGAAAAATAATTTGGGAAATTACCTCTGTGTCCCGCCGAACAGGAAACACCGAAATCCACCAATGAAAACGCTCCACGTGGCACCGACCGGCCTGACCGCGCGCCCAGACGCGCCAGCTGCCCCCTGCCCGCACAGTTGACCGACCAATAGGGAGGCGCCACGTGTCAAGCCATCTGCCTAGTGCACCCGGTGCACGAAATCCTGTGGACCGATCCAATAGTAACCTTCCACGTGTCCACTCCCGGTGCACCGTAGACCCTAAATTCTCCGTAGACCGCGTGCTGTGAGCCAGCCAGTAAGAAGCTGCCACGTGTCACCCTTCCTGGTGCACGCCTGCCGCGTGGACCGCGTCCCTGCCCGTGCGCCGCGCGGCTGCCCGCGCCCTGCCCGCGCCCGCGCCCTCTGCCCGCCGCCGCTGTGCCGCCTGCCCGAGGCCGCGCCGCCGTCCGCCGGCGCTGCCCGCTGCCGCCGCCGGCGCCAGCGATCGCCGGAGTTACTGTTCCGGCAGTGAACAGTACCCGAGCACCAAAAATACAAGTGGGTAGTCCGTGTTGACCGTTTTCGCGCGCTGAATCCGAATTTGACGTCCGTTTCGCCAAATTCCCATCCGATAAAACGCCGGAGGCTCCCGGAAAGGTATTCTTAGCCCAAATTCCACGCCGAGTCCAATTTTAATATCCATTTTGCACGAAAATACCTCTAAACATCCGATGGGGTCAACCGATCACCCATGTGATCAATTTAAGCTCGAAGTCCAACACTTGTGTCCAATTATGCCCCAACACCTCCAACACACCACGTAGGCCTCCGGTAGCCACCCCAACGCACCGCAACAGCTCTGCGGAGATCCAGGTCATCACATCCTCCCCCACTAAAAGAAAGTTTCGTCCTCGAAACTGAAGTCATTCCTCAACACGGAATCACAACCAAAATGAGGGGGTAAATATCCGATCATCCGCCACTCAAGCTCCCAAGGCTGTCTAATATCTCCTCCAAAGACGCGATGCAATCCTCGGGTCTCTAACTAGAGCAAAACAAAGGCGGGCACTCTAGAAAACCACGCCCCCTCAACCAAGTACAGCTGGGCTAACCGCTCGAGCTATCAAGTAGTCTGCATCGGTACAAGCATCTGCCCCTCCCAGGGCCTCAGATAATCCAACCACAAGTCCATCGGCACAAAAGCTCGATCCAAGTACCTCTGTACTCCCGAGGCATCCGATATAAGTCCCCCAGCAGATCACGTAGACTCTGATCTCTAATCCAAAAACCATCGGGGCGTAGAAACCATTCCCCCAACTCTCCGGCATCAGCACACAGCCATAAGCAGTCGAGAGAACTAGATTGCAAATCAATCTTCGAGAAGATCCAGTACCCTGGCAGCTGGTAAATCCAATCCTCCAGACTCGACCAAAGGGTACTTGCTCCAGATGATCACTTCGCCAAATTTTCGGGGATCCACACAAAGCCGAAGTGAACCAACCTTCCACATCTCGAATAGCACCAGCACACCCAGAGGTGACACACTTGGCCTGCCAAAAATTCCCAAAACATCGCATCCGGGAGTTGTGTGCTCAACTCCCAAACTAGTGACATGCCGGACAACTCCAAAAGGAAAAGAGCCCTAACAAGGAGAGGTCCTCACCCGGTCACTCCCAAATCTTGGCCATCCGAGTGAACCACTCAGCCGTGGTCTATCATCCAAAGAATCCTCAGTGACATCACTGTAAGCCATGTTTGCCTTAACAGTCCACACAGCGCCAGCCGTGGCATCAACAACTCAACCCCAGAAAGCTTTCCTGCTCCAGGTATCCGCCATCACTGTGGCCCTGTCGGGGTAATCCAGAATGCTCAACAATAACCCAACGGTAAATCCACAGTCGCTAAGGAAGACATCACTAAAAACCCGCAGATCTCTCCCAGCACTGGAAATACTAGTATTGGCGCTGGTATCAATTCTCATCATCCGATTGCCAAGCTCTCCTGACACTGCCCAGTCCAAGAGGCTCCTTACCTTGACCATAAATACTGATCTCGGCCAATCCCTAAATAATATCCAATTTGGCCGGATTCTCCACCGCCGCCTCCGCGGCTAACACCATGTGACCCAAGAGTTAAGCTTCTGAAGCTAAAACTTATGTCTCAATAACTTGGCATATAGCTTCACCCACATAGGTATGGTAGCATGTCCACAAATGCTCCTCGTGCTACAAGTCGCTTTGGAAGTAAATCAAAATATCCTCGGGGATCACCACTCCCAATCCGTCCAAGTACAATAGGGACACTCAATTCCTCAAATCTTGAGGACAACATGACATTATTTATTCCATTTGGCCTCACTATGAGCTCATAATGCCCTTATCGGATCCTTAATGCCATTTAGGCAAAGTCCCTGGCTGTCTGATTCCAAGTAGGTACTCGCATCATACACGAACTGCCGGAGTGTAACTCCACCAAAAGGTCCTAAATAATGTCTGAACCTGCCTGGGCTCAAGTCACAACGAACCCTCATCATCGTCTATCCAAGACGTGGCATCACCACCGTATCGACGGCGTGGCACTGGGTCCAACAGGACACTCGATCCATCCGGTCCCTGCGACTGTGCCATCAGCTCTCTCAGCTCTACAGGCGGTATCCTATGAGGTGCTGTCGAGGGGGCGCGATTCCTCGAACCACGCCAAACACAATCTCTATCTCCCTAATCGGCGGCATCATCAACATCTCAGGTGGAATCACGCCCGGGATCTCACGGGCAACAGGAATATCCTTGAGTCCCGGCGCTGCCGTAGGCACCCCCCCCTGCACTGCACTGTCGCTGTGACCTGTGTGCTCTAACGGTCTCAACAAACAAGCCTCCCTTGCCTGCCTCGCGAAGGCCATAGCCTTCTCTCTCCGCAGTCAAACATCGTGTGGCGCTGTGCCAACCAATCCCAAGCACTGGGTCAAAACACCGAGCTGACACAAGTACCAATAAGTCTTCCGATATAACTCGAGGTCTCAACTGCACTGGACATGATCCACAAGCCTCTTCCACATGCACCACACCAACAGGAACCTGTACCTCTAGAGCACATGGTAACAAATCTGCCTCCAGTCCATACCAGACCGCAACATGCTCTAACTCTGACTGTGTGACGCCCCACTTCCCAGGGGGTCACCCATCCTAGAACTACTCTAGCTCTAGCACGCTTAACTCTCATGTTCCTCTTGGATTTTGCTACCATCCAAAATGCTATAGCCGGGTTAGAGATTTAGTCCTATTATATCATTTATATATAGGACTAATCCAAATTCCGGGGGTGTCACATTCTTCCCCCCTTTAAGCCCTGACGTCCACGTCAGGCTCAAGCACACTCACAAGCACCAGGCGATGTGAGACTCGTCTCGCTAGCCTTAGCCGACCTTGTGAGGAGCTGCACTCCACTCACAACGGTCATTAGCCGGGGAGCCTCGCTCTACCCGCTAAATAACCCTGGCTCAGCCGAGACTCATCTCACATTTCCGGCTGGTGAATGGCTCTGATACCAACTGTGACGCCCCACTTCCCAGGGGGTCACCCATCCTAGAACTACTCTAGCTCTAGCACGCTTAACTCTCATGTTCCTCTTGGATTTTGCTACCATCCAAAATGCTATAGCCGGGTTAGAGATTTAGTCCTATTATATCATTTATATATAGGACTAATCCAAATTCCGGGGGTGTCACAGACTGCCGTGATGAAATCACACCTGCGGCACTCGATCCACTATCATGGCGCCCTCCAACCGGGCGACACCGACTAATCCGCTTGACGCAAGTGGTCGCCGCATAGTTTGCCTAAAACTCAAGACTATCCATAAAGAGAGCACGATCTCTGCCTTTGCTCACACTGGGCGACGAAAAGGTCCTCCGCAGATAACAAAGTCATGCTACCGCTGCGCTACTCTGATAAAGATGCCGATGGTGCCATCGGGGTCCACCCGACCCCTGACATCTCAGGAAATCCATTATTGCAACCATCATAGGACAAAGCACAATTAATCCATGCAATTCCTTATACAATTATCCTTACTAAGCTCACCCCTCAACCGCATATATCGTACCCCAAACATGCAGGTTATCAATCACAAAGGGTAACATTCCCATGGGTAAGATTTACATAATCCGTCCGCAAGGGTATCCACCATCCGGGAAAGGAGAACGAAAATGCCTCTACCGGCCGATCAGTCCTCCAACATCTAGCGCCAAGCACCTCTATCCAAAACTCGCCTCTGGCGGCAGATCCCTATCCAAAGGAACTGCAACGCCACACTCCACACGAAATGCCTACTCCATCAAGGCATCCAAAATCCAAAATGGAGGAATCAAATAAACTGAAAGATACCCGAGCACAATCCACTCCCAACCACACAAATCCTATGCGCCCCGCCCCTCGAAACCTGGAGCGCGTAGTCCAACCACTACACTAACTCTTAACCCCTCCCCGAACAAGACCCTGCCTCCAAAGGCCCCATACTCAATCTCACAAATCGGGGTGACTCATCAGCCAAAATCGGCTCACTCTCTCAATGCAATCCCACAGCTTATCAACTGTCAGCTATCCACTCCGCCTCGGTGCCTCACCCATTGGCACGGAGGGGCCACTCACTAGTCCGACAACAGTGCCACTGCGTTGATCCGACGACTGTGTCATCGCGCTGCTCCGACAACTGTGTCACTGCTCCGACAACTGTGTCACCGCGCTGCTCCGACAACTGTGCCACTGCGCCGCTCCGACAACTGTGTCACTGCGCTGCTCCGACAACTGTGTCACTGCTCCGACAACTGTGTCACTGCGCTGCTCCGACAACTGTGTCACTGCGCTGCTCCAACAACTGTGCCACTGCGCTGCTCCGACAACTGTGTCACTGCTCCGACAACTGTGTCACTGCGCTGCTCCGACAACTGTGTCACTGCACTGCTCCGACAACTGTGTCACTGCTCCGACAACTGTGCCACTGCGCTGCTCCGACAACTGTGCCACTGCGCTGCTCCGACAACTTTGTCACTGCTCCGACAACTGTGTCACTGCGCTGCTCCGACAACTGTGCCAGCCAGACCAGCGGCTCACTCTGCCGCTGATATACCTCAAACAATCCTGCCATCGGGGCCTGGAGCTCTTTAACCTCAATCTGGGTATCCGGCCCCAAAACAATCCGCTCAAGCTCCACTGCTGCGACGAGTGCCCAACAATCCGCAAAAGGCGTCGGGGAGACACCGCTCACGCCGACCAACTGCACCACAGCACAAAACAAAGCTCGACCCAATCCGGCGAGAGTCTAAAGCATGTCAACCGTTCCACCGCATTATGTTGTCTGCAGCCAACATAATTGCTTAGGAGAATAAACATGCCAATCACCCATCCCATCACTTGGGAGAGGTATAAAACTCAATCAGGACTCTCGCTAAAAGTCACGACTCTCACGAACTCATCCTAGGGTCCAACCACAAGCCTAGGGTTTCTATGGTCCCAACTGACCTATCCCTAAGCTCTGATACCAACCTAATCTGTCACGCCCCGGGGTCGATACCCGACCCGGGCTCGCCAACAGATCCGCCACCTATGTAAAATCCCACATAGGCGAAGCGTCTAACCTGTAAAAGATAGTGCTATAGCTATGCAAATATCAGAGCGGAAAATAAGATGCTGTAAAATAAAAAAATCCAATCACTGCATAACCTGAAATAAAGTACAATGTCCATCTCCTCAAATACAGATAATCACCATACAATGCCCTCAATACAGCATCTCTCAACTAGGAAAGGGAGATAAACAAAACTATAGTACATCAGTCTCTCCAAATACAAAAGATCTCTCCCAAAGTAAATAGTAAAATCCAGCTGACAGCTATAAGGAACCTCCACCAGGGGATACAGCTACACACCTCGGGCGGTAAGGATCTAGCTCGTGACTCCCTCGCCTAGAACAACGACCGAACGATCAGCAACCCCCACAGAAGACTCTGCAAAACAGGAGGAAGAAAAGAGGGAAACAACAATGGGGGTGAGAACCACTAGTAAACCAGTAGCCTCCCCCTGTGGGTAAGCCTCAGACTCCGGCGTACCCACTAAGTCTACCAGAGGCAAGGAAAGGGGTAAGTGGTAAAGCTGTAAACATGACTGCTGAAGAAAGGAAACTACCACTACGATACCTCTAATGTGCCAAGCTAAAAGAATAGCTAAATATATGCATCAGGATGTAAATGCCTGCCTGCCTAGACCCAAACTAGACACCGGTGAACACCCGTACTGCCCACTATGCCTACTAACCAACAACTCAGCTACGGGATGCAGACCGGCTTCTGACTGACACGGTCCCATCCCAAGGGCAACAGACCGGCTCCTGACCGGCACGGTCCTACACCAGGGCAACAGACCGGCTCCTGACCGGCACGGTCACAAATATACACACTCCGGAGTGGCACTCGAGGGGAGCGACCCACACGAGTATAGTGCCTCAGTAACGAGTATCATAGATCAGCAGGACTGAATCATGACTCTGATCAAAGTGGGAAAAACCCGTCCACTAAAGGGAGACCCGATCCCAACCTGATGCAAGATAAACAAATAGCGGAAAACTCCATCCACTAGAGACTTGATACCCAATCTGATACATAAGCAACATCCGGTAAACCGCCCAAGGTCCGCGGTTGCCGCAATACCCTGCCATCAAGCCTGCCTGTCCCAAAACCCAAGATCCACAATCGGGTAGAACAATCAATATCCGGTCAACCGCCTACTGTCCATGGTTGCCGCAATAGCCCACAAGTCCGACATCAAGTACACTCTGTCTCCGACCCCAAGGTCCCGGCTACACTATCCCAAACCCCCGCTCGAACCCGAGCAACATGACTCGAAAGTCTAAATAAGAAGGAGAAAGAAAGCAATCATGGTTTCTCCTAAGTCAGATCCCAATATGATAGTGTAGCAATAAAATAGTGGCCTATCTAGATGTCCATACAAGCATGCAAAGGTCCTCATGCAAGAATAAAAGAGAGAATATCAAATAACAGTTCCACATGTGTAATGAATAACAAATCCACATAAACATAACCATCATGCTAAAGTCATCAGTCAACTACACATGTATATAACCCCTGATCCATAATAAATCCCAAAGTGATACCCGCACATAGATATGTCATCATGTCCCACTAATTCGTCCATTTAACCAACTTTTATGAGATCTATGTGCTAACATGGCATGTTAACTATCACAATGAAGCATGTCCTCGCAATCACGTTTCCACAATAATATTATCCCAATCAGATTCCCAACATGCTATGTCCACAGATTATTCTCAAATGATGGGCTCACATTTATATTAATCAAACATGCATGGCAATCAATCAATATGTCCAAAAGAGGGGTTCTCTAATAAACTTAGTGAGTAAGTCAGAAGTAGAGGCAAGCAACAACCACCCACCTGAACACGCGAAATCCTCAGCTATGACACCTTCTCGCTGTCCAGTATACCTTTTCACGCCAAAAGCCCAAACAGATAAACCGCCGCGATCACTGTGCACAAATACCCCAAAAGATACAATTAAACATACAGTTACACACAAAATCTGTCCCCAAACACATCAGTCCACAGTTTTGCCTTTTTCACCTTCGAGATCTGCTCGAAAAATTCCAGAAAAATACTGTCACGATCCTCGCGACGAACCGGTCGAAACGAGTACATGCACGTTCAAATCCGAGTTTCCTACGCTGAGATATAAATTCTGCAAGGGAACCACCCCGGAATCAACCAATCACAAAAACTGAATCATAAAGTTCTGTAAACAGGGACTTTTCACCTTCGGAGAAAATTCACGAAATTCCAAGAAAATTTGGGGAGATTCCTCGTGATGTGTAGATGCAAAACGCCTTTTGAATCACCCCAATCCGATGCTTGTGCGCGAAGATATCGCCAAAAGATCGAACTGCTGTCCAAAACTCAATCACAGCAAATGGTGTCACAGTAAACTCAGAAAAACTCCTCGAAAAGCGTGAAACCAGGGGAAGTAGAAAATACCAAGATTAAAGCTCTGTCAGTCTCCGTTCCAATGGTGCAAGAATCGCCAAAAAATGTGATCGGGGTAGTCCGTGAGAGCTCTTGCATCGAAATGCGACGAAAGGGGTACACCGATGAAGGAACGTCGTGCCGCGCCGAAGAAATGGAGATCCCGTAATCCGTGCCGCCAAAAAAAAGCCGAAACTTCACAGGAGCATTCTTCTCTTCTTGGAGAAGATTTCATCTTCTCATCCCTCATGGAGAAGAAGCCTCGAAGGTGGTGAAAACACCCCTTGAATGCCTCTCGGATGCAACAAGGGAGCCAAAACCAGAAAAATAATTCGGGAAATTACCTCTGTGTCCCGCCGAACAGGAAACACCGAAATCCACCAATGAAAACGCTCCACGTGGCACCGACCGGCCTGACCGCGCGCCCAGACGCGCCAGCTGCCCCCTGCCCGCACAGTTGACCGACCAATAGGGAGGCGCCACGTGTCAAGCCATCTGCCTAGTGCACCCGGTGCACGAAATCCTGTGGACCGATCCAATAGTAACCTGCCACGTGTCCACTCCCGGTGCACCGTAGACCCTAAATTCTCCGTAGACCGCGTGCTGTGAGCCAGCCAGTAAGAAGCTGCCACGTGTCACCCTTCCTGGTGCACGCCTGCCGCGTGGACCGCGCCCCTGCCCATGCGCCGCGCGGCTGCCCGCGCCCTGCCTGCGCCCGCGCCCTCTGCCCGCCGCCGCTGTGCCGCCTGCCCGAGGCCGCGCCGCCGTCCGCCGGCGCTGCCCGCTGCCGCCGCCGGCGCCGGCGATCGCCGGAGTTACTGTTCCGGTAGTGAACAGTACCCGAGCACCAAAAATACAAGTGGGTAGTCCGTTTTGACCGTTTTCGCGCGCTGAATCCGAATTTGACGTCCGTTTCGCCAAATTCCCATCCGATAAAACGCCGGAGGCTCCCGGAAAGGTATTCTTAGCCCAAATTCCACGCCGAGTCCAATTTTAATATCCATTTTGTGCGAAAATACCTCTAAACATCCGATGGGGTCAACCGATCACCCATGTGATCCATTTAAGCTCGAAGTCCAACACTTGTGTCCAATTATGCCCCAACACCTCCAACACACCACGTAGGCCTCCGGTAGCCACCCCAACGCACCGCAACAGCTCTGCGGAGATCCAGGTCATCACACATGTATACCAAGCATGGTTTTTCAAGTTGATTAGATAAAATGCTTTTTGGAATACTTGACCCTGTCAAATTCCAAGGTTGGTATAAGGTGGGGATTTTATTGAAAGATGCTCATAGAGCCACTCCTTACAATAAATTGACTAGATATATTATCTAACTTATCTGTGATTTCAAACATCTATTGATCTTGGTACTTCATTTTCTTTACTATGTTAATGATTTGATAAACGCATTACTCATAAGATCAAGTTAGATGTGATTGAACTTGTTCAACTTTAATGGATTTAATTTTTATAAATTCTCATTTCATTACTTGGATATTATTGATAGATTTAGCATAATCTATTTCTTTTGATGTGAAATGATGATTTTTGTTTAAAGTTGACATGCAAATGTGCTTACATACTTTTTCTGGATTTTCTAGAATTTTTCTAAATTTTTCTGAAGAAAAAGTTTGGAGCCGATCAGGACCGGAACATCCGTTCCGGATCCCGAACGCAGGAATTTCCTGCGGGTAGCCGTTCCGGACTTCATTCATAGGGCGTTCCGGACCGCGGCTAGGGTTATATGAAACAAAAGGGTTTTTGATTTTATTTCATCTCACTCTTTTGTTTCCAAGTCTCCAGAGCTTCTCTCTCTAGAAATCATTCAATTTGGAGCCTTTCCAACTAGAGTTCTTCGAATCAAAGTGAGTTTTCTTGATCAAAATTTCGGTATTTCACAGTTTTTCTCTCTTTTGCTCAAAACGTGGATGAAATCATGTATCTTTTTCGTTTGATATTGGTTTTTGATCAAATTTCTTTTGAAATAAGAACTCTGAGTAGATTAGTTTTGTTTATATGCTTGTTACTCTCTTGATTATTGAATTTTTGGGTTTCGATTTCTGAAAATTCGATTTTAGGGCATATAATAGGAATTTTTGAAAATCATGGAATTGATCTATTTTTAAAATTTCTTTTGCAAAACTAATTTGATTCCTAGTCTCTCTACATGATAATGATTGTTTAGGTACAAATTTTCAAAATTTTGAAAATAAACAACTTTTTAGTGTTCTTGAGTTGTTGCTCGCAGGATTCTCTCATTCACAAGAAATAGCAGAGATGGTGATCACTTGGGTAATCTTTCTTCTGGCTGCTATGGTTCACACTAGAGCTACGAACAAGCCTAAGAGGGCTAAGAAGACGAAGAAAACTAGGGATGATTCCGAGACGGAATCTGAGACTGAATCTATTGATTGGGATGAGCTATTGGTAGAAGCAACTGCTCCTACTGCTTCAAAGGGGAAAGCCCCTGCTGCATCCTCAAAGGCAAAGACTCCCCCAACCGCCGCAGAAAAGGGGAAAGCTCCAATGGAAGAAACTCCTCTCAAAACAAAAAGGAAGAGCGTTGCACGTAAAAGAGGGAGTGCTCAAGGAATTTCAATTGAAGAGCCACTAGCCAGCCAGCCTCCTCCACAAGACTTTATAAGCTCGGAAAGAATTAAGGACTTCGAAAAGAGGGAATGCATTGGTGAGAGACATGTCAATGTCAAAGCTCTGAAGGAGCGATCTACATTTTTTGGCACTCTTTTTGACCATGCGGGACTTGCCCCGATTTGTCATTTCCCTGAGTCTACTGGATATTGTCTTCACTCAGTGAGGATGTTTTATCAGAATGCATCAAGGTTGGTTGATCTAGAGAACGGACAAAGAGAATTTCTAACAATGGTTAGAAATTTTAAGATTAAAGTCACACCTCAATTGATTGGAGAGGTGTTAGGGATGAAGGCCCGGGTTGAAGGAGCACATTACTTGAAAGGTCAAACCTTCTCCACCACCTCATGGAGAGTGGTTGTGGATGGAATTTGTCTACCAGATACTCAGTCGACGGGGAACTCAGTTTTTTTCAAAAGAACTTCGACCGGAGTATCGCTACTTGAATTTTATTGTTTGCTACAACATTCTTCCTAACATACAAACAAAAATTCTTAGATGGGATAGGATGTTATTTCTTTATCTTCTTGGACACCCCACAGCGGCTATGGGATCAAACTTAAACATTCCTTATCTCATTTGGTCGAGGATGACGCGGTATGTGGAACATGCGCATCCCACAGAGCGACTTCCCTACCCAGTTATAATTATGCGAATTTTAAAGAAATTCAAAGTCGATATTTCTTCATAGGCTTACATGCATAGCTTGGGAACAATCAACGATACAACTATCGTAAAGTCACTCTCAACAAAACAAGATGAGCCTCCTTCACCTCCTCGCAGACGCAAACCATCAACATCAACGGCAACAGCAAAAACAGCAGCTACAGCTTCAGTACCACCAGCACCAGCAGCACAACCTGTACCTCCTTCAGCTTTAGAGGATGATGCTTCAGTTACCTCTATTTATAGAGAGCAACAACGACTTTCCTCTGAACAGGAACGCATGTCGAATGAATTTATTGAAATGAAGGAAGAAATAAGAGAAGTCAAAAAGGAACAGGCATCCATGAACAAGCGCATAAAGAACATTTTCCAAAAACTCGGATGCATTAGTTCGGAGGATTCTGAGTAATCTTTTCATTATTGTTCTAACTTTTAATTTTTGTTTTGCAGGTTTTTAGTTTAGTTCTTATATTTTCCTGTTTTGAACTTTTAACACTCCCTTTATTTTGTAATTTTGGCTACTTTAGTGACAAAAAGGGGGAGAGAGATATGAACAATTAGAACAATGGTTACAATGGTTGTGAGAACTTTTGAACTTTGAACTCTGGAAGGTAAGTATCAAAGCAACTTTTGGTTTTGTATTGTGATTGCATGCATGCCTCGACTAACTATTTGACTAACTATTTGGGCATGTATTATTACTAACAAGTTGTTTGATTACTAACAAATTTATGACATTTGGATTTTATTGCTTAGAAGATATGTCTATTTCTTATTATGATCTTAATACATATCTGAGTTCATAAATGTCATGGTGAGTATAAACTCTATCTCTGTTTGGTTTTTTGAATATTGAACATTCTTGAGGTATCTAACGATTTTGTTTTGTCAATAATTAATTCTTTTGCAGAGAGTACAGATGTCTAAGTCTAGAGTCTGTTTTAGGAGTTTATCTCATGTATTTATTTATTGGTTCTCAAATGTAAATTTTGTTGTATGGTGATAGCAACAAAAATATCTTTTTGAATTTTCTTAAGTGGATTTGTGTTTGTCACGAAACCGCCAAAGGGGGAGATTGTTTAAGGAATTTATTTTCGCATATTTCGTGAAAATGGTTAAGTCTTGAAAATTGAAGATAAAGAAGTTTGGATCATATTCCTCAATCTCAAGTAAGAAGAATTCAAAAGGATCAGGTACGTTTAACTAAATAATTTTGGTGATTCGATTAATTCTTATAGTGTAGAAACACTTGGATGGATTCTTAATCGTATAAAAATAAAAAACTGGACATGTTATATGTTCAGGATCCGGAACAGGTGTCTACAGTCCGGACCCCGAACATAGGGTAGTTCATGCGCAAATCCAGTCCGGAACACATCGGTTCAGTCCGGACCCGAACGTGGATTTTGCAGAAACTGCATGAACAGTCCGGACCGTGGATCTTCAGTCCGGACCCCGAACGTGGTTTTTGCAGAAACTGCAAGAACAGTCCGGACCGTGGATCTTCGTTCCGACCCCGAACGTTGGTTTTCCTGGAAATAGTCTGTTTAGCTATGACAGTCCGGACCGCAGTAATCCAGTCCGGACCGTCGTCCTGAAAAATTCCAGATAAGGTTAGTTTTTGATTCTTATCCTCTTCCAATGGTTTCTAACCTATAAATAAACCCTACGATTCATTTTTTAGGGTAATCCAAAGTACGGTCGAAAAAGAGATATCCACATATAGAGAAGAAAGGAAATAACTAGATTTAATTCTATGTTTCTTCATCTATATTAATTAATTTGATTCTAGGTTTTCTTACTCAGATTTTGAGTAGAATCAAATTAATGAATACTTAGATGGTATTTCCGATCTATCTTTGATCTAAGTATTCGGCGGATTATCACCACCAACAAAACAACGATTTTCCCCAAAATCGGCGCGTGGATTCGCATGGCCTTGTGGATTCAAGGTGCAACCGCTCTCGTGAATTCGGAGCGAGGTACGTTCGTGTGATCGAGACGTACTACCTGGTGGAGATCGTGGATTCGGTCAGACGTTGTGGATTCGACGTTGGACACCGTGGATTCGGCGTTGGACGTAAATCGTGGATTCGAGGCGCGTTGCGGAGCGAGCGGAGAAGATCAACTCGGAGCGTATGGAAAAAGGATGAATCGTCAGTGAGTGCGTTATATCACCTTTGTACGTGTTATAATCTTAGTTGATTTCACCGTGTTATCGGTCCCGTGGTTTTTTACTCCTGGTTTTGGAGTTTTCCACGTAAAAATCTTGCGTGTTATTTTCATTTCCGCATTGGGTTTTTATTGCGCAAAGATTTTTGAGTGTTTATCGTTTACACCTATTCACCCCCCCTCTAGGTAGTTTTTACCCTATTTAGATCCTTATTACAGAGGTGACCCAACACCTGTTACTTGCTATCGCGACTTGTCGACGCAGTCCCTCTGGCTGGGCCAGTTTTGGCAGTCACGGACACCCTACGGTAGACCCGTCCTTTTGTGGATGTGCGGCAGTAGGTGGGCGCAGGTTTGACTGGACCCTATGCGGCAGTCAGTGTAGATTGGGTGACTATACTTGAGTGTTAGTAGATGCATCATGTTTTCATCTGTTCCACGTTTTTAGCATCTAGATAGAGGCATAGTAGCTGTAGAGTTATTCTTTTCTAGCCCTTTTCTTTCAGTATTACATTGTTACTTTATGCCTCCAGTAGACTTAGTGGGCAGACCGTCGGGCTTGTTGGCGGCACCTACTGAGAACTACTGTGGGATGTAGTTCTCACACCCGTCGCGGTGTCTTTTTTCCCCAGGGACTTCTACTCCTGTCCTGCTGCTCCAGTTGCTGATTTTGCTGATCGAGGTAAGGAGTCGTGAGCTAGATCCCTACCAGTCGTCTCCAGAGAGAGAGTAGTTGTACCCTACTTTTTTGTGATGTATTAGCATGCAGGGTTTCCTTTGAGAGACTTATGTATTTGTGAGGACTTGGGTTGTATATATTTTATTTTCAGCAGTTTACTTTTCAACTCTGATATTGTATAGTGTAGTTGATCTTTTGCAGGTTAGTCGCTTCGTCTATACGGGGCTTCCCGTATGGGCAGCGGATCTGTTGGCGAGCCCGGGTTGCAGTTTCGACGCCAGGGCGTGACAACGGCAGTGGGTCGGGATGTCGGGTAGATTTCTTTTTTTTTAGCAGTCTGTGCTAGAGCACATAGGTACAGCCGACGTTTGGTGGCAGGTTTCAGTTGCCCCGGCATTAGGGTTGTATTTATTATTACAGGAGTAT
>JAQNDB010000622.1:0-31388 GCA_029204045.2 Tillandsia leiboldiana | reverse complement strand
ATGAGGTGCTGTCGAGGGGCGCGATTCCTCGAACCACGCCAAACACAATCTCTATTCTCCCTAATCGGCGGCATCATCAACATCTCAGGGTGGGAAATCCACGCCCGGGATCTCACGGGCAACAGGAATATCGGAGTCCCGGCGCTGCCGTAGGCACCCAACCCTGCATGCATGTCGTGTGACCTGTGTGCTCTAACGGTCTCAAACAAACAAGCCTCCCTTTGCCTGCCTCCGAAGGCCATAGCTTCTCTCTCACAGTCAACATCGTGTGGCGCCTGTGCCAACCAATCCCAAGACTGGGTCAAAACACCGAGCTGACACAAGTACCAATAAGTCTGTCCGATATAACTCGAGGTCTCAACTGCACTGGACATGATCCACAAGGCCTCTTCCACATGCACCACACCAACAGGAAACCTGTACCTCGAGAGCACATGGTAACAAATCTGCCTCCAGTCCAACCAGACCGCAACATGCTCTAACTCTGACTGTGTGACGCCCCACTCCCAGGGGGTCACCATCCTAGAACTACTCTAGCTCTAGCACGCTTAACTCTCATGTTCCTCTGGATTTTGCTACCATCCAAATGCTATAGCCCGGGTTAGAGATTTAGTCCTATTATATCATTTATAATAGGACTAATCCAAATTCCGGGGGTGTCACATTCTTCCCCCCTTAAGCCCTGACGTCCACGTCAGGCTCAAGCACATCACAAGCACCAGGCGATGTGAGACTCGTCTCGCTAGCCTTAGCCGACCTTGTGAGGAGCTGCACTCCACTCACAACGGTCATTAGCCGGGGAGCCTCGCTCTACCCGCTAAATAACCCTGGCTCAGCCGAGATCATCTCACATTTCCGGCTGGTGAATGGCTCTGATACCAACTGTGACCCCCACTTCCCAGGGGGTCACCCATCCTAGAACTACTCTAGCTCTAGCACGCTTAACTCTCATGTTCCTCTTGGATTTTGCTACCATCCAAAAGCTATAGCCGGGTTAGAGATTTAGTCCTATTATATCATTTATATATAGGACTAATCCAAATTCCGGGGGTGTCACAGACTGCCGTGATGAAATCACACCTGCGGCACTCGATCCACTATCATGGCGCCCTCCAACCGGGCGACACCGACTAATCCGCTTGACGCAAGTGGTCGCCGCATAGTTTGCCTAAAACTCAAGACTATCCATAAAGAGAGCACGATCTCTGCCTTTGCTCACACTGGGCGACGAAAAGGTCCTCAGATAACAAAGTCATGCTACCGCTGCGCTACTCTGATAAAGATGCCGATGGTGCCATCGGGGTCCACCCGACCCCTGACATCTCAGGAAATCCATTATTGCAACCATCATAGGACAAAGCACAATTAATCCATGCAATTCCTTATACAATTATCCTTACTAAGCTCACCCCTCAACGCATATATCGTACCCCAAACATGCAGGTTATCAATCACAAAGGGTAACATTCCCATGGGTAAGATTTACATAATCCGTCCGCAAGGGTATCCACCATCCGGGAAAGGAGAACGAAAATGCCTCTACCGGCCGATCAGTCCTCCAACATCTAGCGCCAAGCACCTCTATCCAAAACTCGCCTCTGGCGGCAGATCCCTATCCAAAGGAACTGCAACGCCACACTCCACACGAAATGCTACTCCATCAAGGCATCCAAAATCCAAAATGGAGGAATCAAATAAACTGAAAGATACCCGAGCACAATCCACTCCCAACCACAAATCCTATGCGCCCCGCCCCTCGAAACCTGGAGCGCGTGTCCAACCACTACACTAACTCTTAACCCCTCCCCGAACAAGACCCTGCCTCCAAAGGCCCCATACTCAATCTCACAAATCGGGGTGACTCATCAGCAAAAATCGGCTCACTCTCTCAATGCAATCCCACAGCTTATCAACTGTCAGCTATCCACTCCGCCTCGGTGCCTCACCCATTGGCACGGAGGGGCCACTCACTAGTCCGACAACAGTGCCACTGCGTTGATCCGACGACTGTGTCATCGCGCTGCTCCGACAACTGTGTCACTGCTCCGACAACTGTGTCACCGCGCTGCTCCGACAACTGTGCCACTGCGCGCTCCGACAACTGTGTCACTGCGCTGCTCCGACAACTGTGTCACTGCTCCGACAACTGTGTCACTGCGCTGCTCCGACAACTGTGCACTGCGCTGCTCCAACAACTGTGCCACTGCGCTGCTCCGACAACTGTGTCACTGCTCCGACAACGTGTCACTGCGCTGCTCCGACAACTGTGTCACTGCACTGCTCCGACAAACTGTGTCACTGCTCCGACAACTGTGCCACTGCGCTGCTCCGACAACTGTGCCACTGCGCTGCTCCGACAACTTTGTCACTGCTCCGACAACTGTGTCACTGCGCTGCTCCGACAACTGTGCCAGCCAGACCAGCGGCTCACTCTGCCGCTGATATACCTCAAACAATCCTGCCATCGGGGCCTGGAGCTCTTAACCTCAATCTGGGTATCCGGCCCCAAAAAAATCCGCTCAAGCTCCACTGCTGCGACGAGTGCCCAACAATCCGCAAAAGGCGTCGGGGAGACACCGCTCACGCCGACCAACTGCACCACAGCACAAAACAAAGCTCGACCCAATCCGGCGAGAGTCTAAGCATGTCAACCGTTCCACCGCATTATGTTGTCTGCAGCCAACATAATTGCTTAGGAGAATAAACATGCCAATCACCCATCCCATCACTTGGGGAGAGGTATAAAACTCAATCAGGACTCTCGCTAAAAGTCACGACTCTCACGAACTCATCCTAGGGTCCAACCACAAGCCTAGGGTTTCTATGGTCCCAACTGACCTATCCCTAAGCTCTGATACCAACCTAATCTGTCACGCCCCGGGGTCGATACCCGACCGGGCTCGCCAACAGATCCGCCACCTATGTAAAATCCCACATAGGCGAAGCGTCTAACCTGTAAAAGATAGTGCTATAGCTATGCAAATATCAGAGCGGAAAATAAGATGCTGTAAAATAAAAAAATCCAATCACTGCATAACCTGAAATAAAGTACAATGTCCATCTCCTCAAATACAGATAATCACCATACAATGCCCTCAATACAGCATCTCTCAACTAGGAAGGGAGATAAACAAAACTATAGTACATCAGTCTCTCCAAATACAAAAGATCTCTCCCAAAGTAAATAGTAAAATCCAGCTGACAGCTATAAGGAACCTCCACCAGGGGATACAGCTACACACCTCGGGCGGTAAGGATCTAGCTCGTGACTCCCTCGCCTAGAACAACGACCGAACGATCAGCAACCCCACAGAAGACTCTGCAAAACAGGAGGAAGAAAAGAGGGAAACAACAATGGGGGTGAGAACCACTAGTAAACCAGTAGCCTCCCCCTGTGGGTAAGCCTCAGACTCCGGCGTACCCACTAAGTCTACCAGAGGCAAGGAAAGGGGTAAGTGGTAAAGCTGTAAACATGACTGCTGAAGAAAGGAAACTACCACTACGATACCTCTAATGTGCCAAGCTAAAAGAATAGCTAAATATATGCATCAGGATGTAAATGCCTGCCTGCCTAGACCCAAACTAGACACCGGTGAACACCCGTACTGCCCACTATGCCTACTAACCAACAACTCAGCTACGGGATGCAGACCGGCTTCTGACTGACACGGTCCCATCCCAGGGCAACAGACCGGCTCCTGACCGGCACGGTCCTACACCAGGGCAACAGACCGGCTCCTGACCGGCACGGTCACAAATATACACACTCGGAGTGGCACTCGAGGGAGCGACCCACACGAGTATAGTGCCTCAGTAACGAGTATCATAGATCAGCAGGACTGAATCATGACTCTGATCAAAGTGGGAAAAACCGTCCACTAAAGGGAGACCCGATCCCAACCTGATGCAAGATAAACAAATAGCGGAAAACTCCATCCACTAGAGACTTGATACCCAATCTGATACATAAGCAACATCCGGTAAACCGCCCAAGGTCCGCGGTTGCCGCAATACCCTGCCATCAAGCCTGCCTGTCCCAAAACCCAAGATCCACAATCGGGTAGAACAATCAATATCGGTCAACCGCCTACTGTCCATGGTTGCCGCAATAGCCCACAAGTCCGACATCAAGTACACTCTGTCTCCGACCCCAAGGTCCCGGCTACACTATCCAAACCCCCGCTCGAACCCGAGCAACATGACTCGAAAGTCTAAATAAGAAGGAGAAAGAAAGCAATCATGGTTTCTCCTAAGTCAGATCCCAATATGATAGTGTAGCAATAAAATAGTGGCCTATCTAGATGTCCATACAAGCATGCAAAGGTCCTCATGCAAGAATAAAAGAGAGAATATCAAATAACAGTTCCACATGTGTAATGAATAACAAATCCACATAAACATAACCATCATGCTAAAGTCATCAGTCAACTACACATGTATATAACCCCTGATCCATAATAAATCCCAAAGTGATACCCGCACATAGATATGTCATCATGTCCCACTAATTCGTCCATTTAACCAACTTTTATGAGATCTATGTGCTAACATGGCATGTTAACTATCACAATGAAGCATGTCCTCGCAATCACGTTTCCACAATAAATTATCCCAATCAGATTCCCAACATGCTATGTCCACAGATTATTCTCAAATGATGGGCTCACATTTATATTAATCAAACATGCATGGCAATCAATCAATATGTCCAAAAGAGGGGTTCTCTAATAACTTAGTGAGTAAGTCAGAAGTAGAGGCAAGCAACAACCACCCACCTGAACACGCGAAATCCTCAGCTATGACACCTTCTCGCTGTCCAGTATACCTTTTCACGCCAAAAGCCCAAACAGATAAACCGCCGCGATCACTGTGCACAAATACCCCAAAAGATACAATTAAACATACAGTTACACACAAAATCTGTCCCCAAACACATCAGTCCACAGTTTTGCCTTTTCACCTTCGAGATCTGCTCGAAAAATTCCAGAAAAATACTGTCACGATCCTCGCGACGAACCGGTCGAAACGAGTACATGCACGTTCAAATCCGAGTTTCCTACGCTGAGATATAAATTCTGCAAGGGAACCACCCCGGAATCAACCAATCACAAAAACTGAATCATAAAGTTCTGTAACAGGGACTTTTCACCTTCGGAGAAAATTCACGAAATTCCAAGAAAATTTGGGGAGATTCCTCGTGATGTGTAGATGCAAAACGCCTTTTGAATCACCCCAATCCGATGCTTGTGCGCGAAGATATCGCCAAAGATCGAACTGCTGTCCAAAACTCAATCACAGCAATGGTGTCACAGTAAACTCAGAAAAACTCCTCGAAAAGCGTGAAACCAGGGAAGTAGAAAAATCCAAGATTAAAGCTCTGTCAGTCTCCGTTCCAATGGTGCAAGAATCGCCAAAAAAATTTGATCGGGGTAGTCCGTGATAGCTCTTGCATCGAAATGCGACGAAAGGGGTACACCGATGAAGGAACGTCGTGCCGCGCCGAAGAAATGGAGATCCCGTAATCCGTGCCGCAAAAAAAAGCCGAAACTTCACAGGAGCATTCTTCTCTTCTTGGAGAAGATTTCATCTTCTCATCCCTCATGGAGAAGAAAGCCTCGGCGGTGGTGAAAACACCCCTTGAATGCCTCTCGGCTGCCAAAAGGGAGCCAAACCAGAAAAATAATTCGGGAAATTACCTCTGTGTCCCGCCGAACAGGAAACACCGAATCCACCAATGAAAAAACGCTCCACGTGGCACCGACCCGGCCTGATCCAGCGCGCCCAGACGCGCCAGCTGCCCCCTGCCCGCACAGTTGACCGACCAATAGGGAGGGCCCACGTGTCAAGCCATCTGCCTAGTGCACCCGGTGCACGAAATTCCTGTGGACCGATCCAATAGTAACCTGCCACGTGTCCACTCCCGGTGCACCGTAGACCCTAAATTCTCCGTAGACCGCGTGCTGTGAGCCAGCCAGTAAGAAGCTGCCACGTGTCACCCTTCCTGTGCACGCCTGCCGCGTGGACCGCGCCCCTGCCCATGCGCCGCGCGGCTGCCCGCGCCCTGCCTGCGCCCGCGCCCTCTGCCCGCCGCCGCTGTGCCGCCTGCCCGAGGCCGCGCCGCCGTCCGCCGGCGCTGCCCGCTGCCGCCGCCGGCGCCGGCGATCGCCGGAGTTACTGTTCCGGTAGTGAACAGTACCCGAGCACCAAAAATACAAGTGGGTAGTCCGTTTTGACCGTTTTCGCGCGCTGAATCCGAATTTGACGTCCGTTTCGCCAAATTCCCATCCGATAAAACGCCGGAGGCTCCCGGAAAGGTATTCTTAGCCCAAATTCCACGCCGAGTCCAATTTTAATATCCATTTTGTGCGGAAAATACCTCTAAACATCCGATGGGGTCAACCGATCACCCATGTGATCCATTTAAGCTCGAAGTCCAACACTTGTGTCCAATTATGCCCCAACACCTCCAACACACCACGTAGGCCTCCGGTAGCCACCCCAACGCACCGCAACAGCTCTGCGGAGATCCAGGTCATCACACATGTATACCAAGCATGGTTTTTCAAGTTGATTAGATAAATGCTTTTTGGAATACTTGACCCTGTCAAATTCCAAGGTTGGTATAAGGTGGGGATTTTATTGAAAGATGCTCATAGAGCCACTCCTTACAATAAATTGACTAGATATTATTCTAACTTATCTGTGATTTCAAACATCTATTGATCTTGGTACTTCATTTTCTTTACTATGTTAATGATTTGATAAACGCATTACTCATAAGATCAAGTAGATGTGATTGAACTTGTTCAACTTTAATGGATTTAATTTTTATAAATTCTCATTTCATTACTTGGATATTATTGATAGATTTAGCATAATCTATTTCTTTTGATGTGAAATGATGATTTTTGTTTAAAGTTGACATGCAAATGTGCTTACATACTTTTTCTTGGATTTTCTAGAATTTTTCTAAATTTTTCTGAAGAAAAGTTTGGAGCCGATCAGGACCGGAACATCCGTTCCGGATCCCGAACGCAGGAATTTCCTGCGGGTAGCCGTTCCGGACTTCATTCATAGGGCGTTCCGGACCGCGGCTAGGGTTATATGAAACAAAAGGGTTTTTGATTTTATTTCATCTCACTCTTTTGTTTCCAAGTCCTCCAGAGCTTCTCTCTCTAGAAATCATTCAATTTGGAGCCTTTCCAACTAGAGTTCTTCGAATCAAAGTGAGTTTTCTTGATCAAAATTCGGTATTTCACAGTTTTGCTCTCTTTTGCTCAAAACGTGGATGAAATCATGTATCTTTTCGTTTGATATTGGTTTTTGATCAAATTTCTTTTGAAATAAGAACTCTGAGTAGATTAGTTTTGTTTATATGCTTGTTACTCTCTTGATTATTGAATTTTTGGGTTTCGATTTCTGAAAATTCGATTTTAGGGCATATAATAGGAATTTTTGAAAATCATGGAATTGATCTATTTTAAAATTTCTTTGCAAAACTAATTTGATTCCTAGTCTCTCTACATGATAATGATTGTTTAGGTACAAATTTTCAAAATTTTGAAAATAAACAACTTTTTAGTGTTCTTGAGTTGTTGCTCGCAGGATTCTCTCATTCACAAGAAATAGCAGAGATGGTGATCACTTGGGTAATCTTTCTTCTGGCTGCTATGGTTCACACTAGAGCTACGAACAAGCCTAAGAGGGCTAAGAAGACGAAGAAAACTAGGGATGATTCCGAGACGGAATCTGAGACTGAATCTATTGATTGGGATGAGCTATTGGTAGAAGCAACTGCTCCTACTGCTTCAAAGGGGAAAGCCCCTGCTGCATCCTCAAAGGCAAAGACTCCCCAACCGCCGCAGAAAAGGGGAAAGCTCCAATGGAAGAAACTCCTCTCAAAACAAAAAGGAAGAGCGTTGCACGTAAAAGAGGGAGTGCTCAAGGAATTTCAATTGAAGAGCCACTAGCCAGCCAGCCTCCTCCACAAGACTTTATAAGCTCGGAAAGAATTAAGGACTTCGAAAAGAGGGAATGCATTGGTGAGAGACATGTCAATGTCAAAGCTCTGAAGGAGCGATCTACATTTTTTGGCACTCTTTTTGACCATGCGGGACTTGCCCCGATTTGTCATTTCCCTGAGTCTACTGGATATTGTCTTCACTCAGTGAGGATGTTTTATCAGAATGCATCAAGGTTGGTTGATCTAGAGAACGGACAAAGAGAATTTCTAACAATGGTTAGAAATTTTAAGATTAAAGTCACACCTCAATTGATTGGAGAGGTGTTAGGGATGAAGGCCCGGGTTGAAGGAGCACATTACTTGAAAGGTCAAACCTTCTCCACCACCTCATGGAGAGTGGTTGTGGATGGAATTTGTCTACCAGATACTCAGTCGACGGGGAACTCAGTTTTTTTCAAAAGAACTTCGACCGGAGTATCGCTACTTGAATTTTATTGTTTGCTACAACATTCTTCCTAACATACAAACAAAAATTCTTAGATGGGATAGGATGTTATTTCTTTATCTTCTTGGACACCCCACAGCGGCTATGGGATCAAACTTAAACATTCCTTATCTCATTTGGTCGAGGATGACGCGGTATGTGGAACATGCGCATCCCACAGAGCGACTTCCCTACCCAGTTATAATTATGCGAATTTTAAAGAAATTCAAAGTCGATATTTCTTCATAGGCTTACATGCATAGCTTGGGAACAATCAACGATACAACTATCGTAAAGTCACTCTCAACAAAACAAGATGAGCCTCCTTCACCTCCTCGCAGACGCAAACCATCAACATCAACGGCAACAGCAAAAACAGCAGCTACAGCTTCAGTACCACCAGCACCAGCAGCACAACCTGTACCTCCTTCAGCTTTAGAGGATGATGCTTCAGTTACCTCTATTTATAGAGAGCAACAACGACTTTCCTCTGAACAGGAACGCATGTCGAATGAATTTATTGAAATGAAGGAAGAAATAAGAGAAGTCAAAAAGGAACAGGCATCCATGAACAAGCGCATAAAGAACATTTTCCAAAAACTCGGATGCATTAGTTCGGAGGATTCTGAGTAATCTTTTCATTATTGTTCTAACTTTTAATTTTTGTTTTGCAGGTTTTTAGTTTAGTTCTTATATTTTCCTGTTTTGAACTTTTAACACTCCCTTTATTTTGTAATTTTGGCTACTTTAGTGACAAAAAGGGGGAGAGAGATATGAACAATTAGAACAATGGTTACAATGGTTGTGAGAACTTTTGAACTTTGAACTCTGGAAGGTAAGTATCAAAGCAACTTTTGGTTTTGTATTGTGATTGCATGCATGCCTCGACTAACTATTTGACTAACTATTTGGGCATGTATTATTACTAACAAGTTGTTTGATTACTAACAAATTTATGACATTTGGATTTTATTGCTTAGAAGATATGTCTATTTCTTATTATGATCTTAATACATATCTGAGTTCATAAATGTCATGGTGAGTATAAACTCTATCTCTGTTTGGTTTTTGAATATTGAACATTCTTGAGGTATCTAACGATTTTGTTTTGTCAATAATTAATTCTTTTGCAGAGAGTACAGATGTCTAAGTCTAGAGTCTGTTTTAGGAGTTTATCTCATGTATTTATTTATTGGTTCTCAAATGTAAATTTTTGTTGTATGGTGATAGCAACAAAAATATCTTTTTGAATTTTCTTAAGTGGATTTGTGTTTTGTCACGAAACCGCCAAAGGGGGAGATTGTTAAGGAATTTATTTTCGCATATTTCGTGAAAATGGTTAAGTCTTGAAAATTGAAGATAAAGAAGTTTGGATCATATTCCTCAATCTCAAGTAAGAAGAATTCAAAAGGATCAGGTACGTTTAACTAAATAATTTTGGTGATTCGATTAATTCTTATAGTGTAGAAACACTTGGATGGATTCTTAATCGTATAAAAATAAAAAACTGGACATGTTATATGTTCAGGATCCGGAACAGGTGTCTACAGTCCGGACCCCGAACATAGGGTAGTTCATGCGCAAATCCAGTCCGGAACACATCGGTTCAGTCCGGACCCCGAACGTGGATTTTGCAGAAACTGCATGAACAGTCCGGACCGTGGATCTTCAGTCCGGACCCCGAACGTGGTTTTTGCAGAAACTGCAAGAACAGTCCGGACCGTGGATCTTCGTTCCGACCCCGAACGTTGGTTTTCCTGGAAATAGTCTGTTTAGCTATGACAGTCCGGACCGCAGTAATCCAGTCCGGACCGTCGTCCTGAAAAATTCCAGATAAGGTTAGTTTTTGATTCTTATCCTCTTCCAATGGTTTCTAACCTATAAATAAACCCTACGATTCATTTTTTAGGGTAATCCAAAGTACGGTCGAAAAAGAGATATCCACATATAGAGAAGAAAGGAAATAACTAGATTTAATTCTATGTTTCTTCATCTATATTAATTAATTTGATTCTAGGTTTTCTTACTCAGATTTTGAGTAGAATCAAATTAATGAATACTTAGATGGTATTTCCGATCTATCTTTGATCTAAGTATTCGGCGGATTATCACCACCAACAAAACAACGATTTTCCCCAAAATCGGCGCGTGGATTCGCATGGCCTTGTGGATTCAAGGTGCAACCGCTCTCGTGAATTCGGAGCGAGGTACGTTCGTGTGATCGAGACGTACTACCTGGTGGAGATCGTGGATTCGGTCAGACGTTGTGGATTCGACGTTGGACACCGTGGATTCGGCGTTGGACGTAAATCGTGGATTCGAGGCGCGTTGCGGAGCGAGCGGAGAAGATCAACTCGGAGCGTATGGAAAAAGGATGAATCGTCAGTGAGTGCGTTATATCACCTTTGTACGTGTTATAATCTTAGTTGATTTCACCGTGTTATCGGTCCCGTGGTTTTTTACTCCTGGTTTTGGAGTTTTCCACGTAAAAATCTTGCGTGTTATTTTCATTTCCGCATTGGGTTTTTATTGCGCAAAGATTTTTGAGTGTTTATCGTTTACACCTATTCACCCCCCCTCTAGGTAGTTTTTACCCTATTTAGATCCTTATTACAGAGGTGACCCAACACCTGTTACTTGCTATCGCGACTTGTCGACGCAGTCCCTCTGGCTGGGCCAGTTTTGGCAGTCACGGACACCCTACGGTAGACCCGTCCTTTTGTGGATGTGCGGCAGTAGGTGGGCGCAGGTTTGACTGGACCCTATGCGGCAGTCAGTGTAGATTGGGTGACTATACTTGAGTGTTAGTAGATGCATCATGTTTTCATCTGTTCCACGTTTTTAGCATCTAGATAGAGGCATAGTAGCTGTAGAGTTATTCTTTTCTAGCCCTTTTCTTTCAGTATTACATTGTTACTTTATGCCTCCAGTAGACTTAGTGGGCAGACCGTCGGGCTTGTTGGCGGCACCTACTGAGAACTACTGTGGGATGTAGTTCTCACACCCGTCGCGGTGTCTTTTTCCCCAGGGACTTCTACTCCTGTTCCTGCTGCTCCAGTTGCTGATTTTGCTGATCGAGGTAAGGGAGTCGTGAGCTAGATCCCTACCAGTCGTCTGCCAGAGAGAGAGTAGTTGTACCCTACTTTTTTGTGATGTATTAGCATGCAGGGTTTCCTTTTGAGAGACTTATGTATTTGTGAGGACTTGGGTTGTATATATTTTATTTTCAGCAGTTTACTTTTCAACTCTGATATATGTATAGTGTAGTTGATCTTTTGCAGGTTAGTCGCTTCGTCTATACGGGGCTTCCCGTATGGGCAGCGGATCTGTTGGCGAGCCCGGGTTGCAGTTTCGACGCCAGGGCGTGACAACGGCAGTGGGTCGGGATGTCGCAGGTATGATTTCTTTTTTTTAGCAGTCTGTGCTAGAGCACATAGGTTACAGCCGACGGTTTGGTGGCAGGTTTCAGTTGCCCCGGGCATTAGGGTTTGTATCTTATTTATTACAGGAGTATTCCCTTCTTTGTTAATAATGCTTTTGCTTCATTGCATGGTTTAGGTGTAGGACGGTAACCACGTGCACGGGAGGTTCAGATTCCCGATCCCACCTTGCACGTGGAGGGATGTTGTTGGTCCTGCCGGTGCAGTTGGAGTCCCGGATTGTGCCAGTAGACCTGATGGTCTTGACTCAGCTGCTGAACTTGGTTGTGGTACTTAGGGCGGTTTGGCTGGCTCAGTTTTTCTTCTTTTCGCGGCGGTTGATTATGCCGCGAGGACAGTTTTCTCGGGAGCCAGGCCAGGAGGGGGTTGCTGTACCACGGGACGCCTGAGGGCTTTCTTCGCCCTATGGTTTGGACTTCGCGGGCGAGGCAGATGATTCGCAGTGGATGCGTAGCCTTTTTGGCTGGTGTGGTTGAGGGACCTACGGCGGCGCCGAGACTCGGGGATACCCCTTTGGTGGTGAGTTCCCGGATGTTTCCCTATCGGAGTTGTCTAGCATGCCACTAGTTTGGGAGTTGAGGACAGAACTCTAGGATTCGTTGGATGGGGAATTTTTGTAAGACCATGTGTGTCGCCTTTGGGGGCGCCGGTGCTATTCGAGATGTGGAAGGATGGTTCACTTCGGCTCTCTGTGTGGATTACCGGGAATTGGATGAAGTGACCATCCAGAACAAGTACCCTTTTTTTCGAGCATGGAGGATTTGATTTACCAGCTGCAATGGTACTGGGTCTTCTCGAAGATTGATTTGCAATCTGGTTTTCTCGACCGTGTATGGCTGCGTGTTGGTGCAGGAGAGTTGGGGAATTGCTTCTACATTCTGACGGTTTAAGGATTAGAGATCAGAGTTTGCGCATCAGTTGGTGGCTATTATTGAATACCTCGGGAGTACGTAGGTACTCGTATGGAGCTTTTGTACCGATGGACATGTGGTTGGATTATCGGGGGCCCTGGGAGGAGTGGATGCAGTTGTTGATGCAGACTACTTGGTAGCTCGAGCAGTTGGCCCAGCTGTACTTGGATGAGCTGGTGCGGTTTCCTGGAGTGCCCGCCTCTATTTTGTATCAGATAGAGACCCGAGGATTGCTTCGTGTCTCTGGAGGAGGTATTAGACAGCCTTGGGAGCTTGAGTCATGGATGATTGGATATCTACCCCCCCTACTTGGTGGAGATTCCGGGTTGAGAAATGACTTTAGTTTCGAGGACGAAACTTTCTTTTAGTGGGGGAGGATGTGAGGACCCAAATTTCCGCAAGAGGATTACTGTTGGATCAACAGAGCTTCTGCAGTGTGTTTAGCAGCTTTTGGAGGCCTTTGCTGTGTGTTGGAGGTGTTTGCGCACGAATCGGACCTCAGGATTGGACCCAGCGCTAAAGTTGGATTAAGAATACCTGTCCGGATGCCTTCGACAAATTTTAGAATCGGAATTTGGCAAAAGGACTTCGAATTTGGACTCAGCGCGCGAAAACGATGAAAATGGACTATTTACTTGTATTTTTTGGAGCCCGGATGCCAAAACACGGATTTTGAGGCATGTGGGGCACTGATCCGGCAAGCGGGCAGCGGCGGCGCGGCCGCGGGCAGCGTGGCAAGCAGAGGCGCGGGCCGCTCGGTCCACAGGGCCGGCATGCGCCGGGGCCAGGACGCGTGGTGACTCGGGAGTGGCGGGCGCACGCGCGCGCGGTCCATGGGACGCGCGGCCTGGTGCATGGACCAGCGGGAGACACGTGGCAGCTGGTGGTTGGAGCGGTGTAGTGCGCGCGGTCCACGCGAGGAGCGGAGTAGGTGGCCGGGGCAAGCGGCCGTACCAACGGGCAGGTGGCCGTACGCCCGGGTCAGCCGGGCGTCGTGCGCGGGGGCAGGCGCGGTCGGTGCGTGGCGCGACCGCAGCGGCTGGCGCCGCTGTGCGCTGTGCGGGGTGCCACGTGTCGCGCAGGGGTTGGCTGCGCTCGCTGTTTGCTGTGCGGGGACACGTGGCGCTCCAGGGTTGATTCGGGCGCTGATGGTTTGGGGTACATGTTGGGGTTCCTGTAGCAGCCCGGACCTTTTGGGCGCCCGAAAGTGGGGACAGCCCGGGTATTTTCTCAATTGTTGAGTTGGGCCTATATAAGGCCAAATTCAAGGATGGTTTCGGGATTCTTCTGGGCTTCTTCTCTCCGAGAGTTGTATACAAAAGTTCTTCCTATTGGGCTTCTGCATCTCGTGGAGAAGTTTGAGAATTTTTGGTGGCACGTACTTTGAGGTTTGCGCCATTTCGGCGCAGTGTGACTTTCCTTCACCAGTGATCCCCTTCATCGCGTTTCTGTGCGCAGGCTCCCTTGGCTTACTCTGACCATCGTTTTTGACGATTTTTGCGGCAGCGGGTTTCTAAGAGGTAGGCCTTCGATTTTTGTGTTGACTGCCTTGCTCTGTTTTGGGTTTTTGGCATGGTTCCCGAGGCAACATTTGACCCCATTTTTCTATGGTGGATTTTTGGACAGCGAGGGCTTGTGCAATTTATATCTTGGCCTACGAGTATCGAATCAAGGTGTATTAATACTTGTTTTTCATCTACTCAACGCGAGGAACACAACCATGATTTTTCTGGGATTTTTGGAGGCTCGTACAAAGGTGAAATTAAAGCTTTTTCCCGTGCTGTTTTCCAAAACAGCAAATGGCTGTTTTGGGGGTTTGTTTATGTGCCGATTGTGATTCTTGTGCCTTGGTTCGCAGATTTTGGTTGTTTTGCGAGGAGGGGAGTGCTGGACAGTGGTAGGGCTTCTACAGTTGTGGTTTGCGCGTTTAGAGGTGGGTGGTTGTTGCATACCTTAATTTCCGACTTGCTCACTATGTGTATTAGAGAGAACCTACATATTGGACATATTGAATGATCACCTAATGGACATGCATGCTTAAATTAAAATAATTGTGAGCCCATCATATGGAAAATACTATTGCGCAAATCTAATAGTGGTTGGGACTTATACATGTTTGTATGGATATAATATTGGCACTTAACCTTGCATGTGGAATTTACTTTCATGTTGCGGTAATATGAAATGTCTTGTGAGAGGGTACCACTTGAGGATCTTTTGGACATGCATAGGTGGATGAATTATGTGAGGGTAATTAGTGGATTATAGACATGTGTGGTTGGATAATGATTTTTGCATGATGGTTATATCCATGCGGAGTTATTAATTGATACACATGTGGAACCACTATTTGTCACACTTTCTTTTATCTTTAATGAGGACATATGCATGCTTGTATGGTCATCAAGATAGGCCACTATTTGTTGCTACACTATCATATTGGAACTTGACTTAGGAGAAACCATGCTTGCTTCTTTCTCCTTATTCTTTAGTCAGGTGGTTCTTGTTGCTCGGGTTTGAGCAGGGGTACGGGATAGTGTTGTGGTGACCTGGATCTCTGCAGGGCTTCTATAGTGTGACCAGCAGCTTCTGGAGGCCTTTGTGGTGTGTCGGTGGTGTTTGTGCACAAATTGGACACTAGTGATGGACTCAGTGTGTTAAATGGATCACGATAGTAGTCAGAGGACCCCATCGGATGTTTAGAAGTTGTTTCGCACAAAACAGATATTAAAATTGGACTCAGAGCAAAATTTGGGTTAAGAACACTTTTTCGGATGCCTTCGGCAATTTTTAGAGTTGGAATTTGGCAAAACGGACAGCGGATTTGGATTCAGCGCGCGAAAACGATGAAAATGGACTATCCACTTGTATTTTTCGGAGCCCGGATGCCGCGCACGAATTTCGAGGCAAGGGGGCACTGTTCCGGCGGCTGGGGCAGCGCCGGCGACGGCGGAGGGCGGCGGCGCGCGCTCGAGCAGGCGCAGGCGCGGCGGTGGGCAGGCGCGGCCAGCGCGCGGGCAGGGCGCAGGCAGCGTTCGGGGAGCGCGGTGCACGGGGTCAGGTGTACCACGTGGCATTCTGCTATTGGGCTTGGGCGGACACGTGGCCGTGCAGGATTGGTCGGCGCAGCAGGCGCGGTCCACGGGAAAGCACGGGTGTACGGTGGACCGGAGGGTGACACGTGGCAGCATGTGGTTGGTGACGTGTTGTGCGCACGGTCCACGGTGCAGGTGGGGCGGCCTCGGGGCGCGTGCGTGCAGAGATGACAGGCGGCGGTGCAGGCGCGCACATGCGCGCGCCAGGCGCACGTTGACCGGGGGCTTGCCAGGTGTCGGCACCTCCGCTGGCCACGCGTCGCAGGTTGGGTGGCTGCTCCCGCTGTTTGCTATTTTGGCGTTGACGTGGCGGAACCGGATTAATCCGGGCGTTCCACGGGACAGTGTATCGCGACATTGTTGGCGCCCGAAAGGTTTCGGGTGCCCAGTTCTCAGGACACCATGGTCATTTTGGGATTTGTTTGAGGAGCCTATTTAAACACCCGAGCCTTCTTCTTCCTCCTTTTTTCCGCGTTTCGGAGCCTCCTCTCGCCCTGGGCCCTTTAGCAAAGTTGCTCCCCGCGCCGTGCAGCATCCATCTGTGGATTCCCGGTGTAGAGTACCGAGTCTTTGGATAGCGCGCCGACCACACGAATGGCTTGGAGCAGAGAGTTGCCTTGGGCATGTTGCATCTGAGTTCACAGTTGATGCCGGGTTGATTCGGATCAACGCGGAAGCTCTAGCTCGATTCGGGGTTTTTCCGGGCTTTGTAGGCCGATTGAGGATGAGATTAGAAATTTCTGACTTCACCGTGGAATGCCGGAAATTCAGGAACACTTGGAACATGTGTACTTTTGATTTACAGCGAGGTTCGGGAGGTTCCGGACTGACGCGGAGGACCCGGAGGCAAAAAGTGAGTCGGAACTGGCAATTTTGGAGCCGGTATTTGATTTGAGCACCCCGACTCAACGGATGAGCTTTTTGAAGAGAAAAAGCTGTGGACACATGTACTTTTGATTTACAGCGAGGTTCGGGAGGTTCCGGACTGACGCGGAGGACCCGGAGGCAAAAAGTGAGTCGGAACTGGCAATTTTGGAGCCGGTATTTGATTTGAGCACCCCGACTCAACGGATGAGCTTTTTGAAGAGAAAAAGCTGTGGACACGTGTACTTTTGATTTACAGCGAGGTTCGGGAGGTTCCGGACTGACGCGGAGGACCCGGAGGCAAAAAGTGAGTCGGAACTGGCAATTTTGGAGCCGGTATTTGATTTGAGCACCCCGCCTCAACGGATGAGCTTTTTGAAGAGAAAAAGCTGTGAGCGCGTGTACTTTTGATTTACAGCGGAGTTCGGGAGGTTCCGGGCAGCGATGGAGAGCCCGAAGGCAAAAAGTGAGTTGGAGTTGGAGTTTTGGAATTAGTTAATTAATTAATTGATTTAATTAATTAAAGCTTTTGCTTTATAAAAGCCCCAGCCACCCACCTCTCCCTCTGCAGCAGGGAAAGAAAGAAAAGGAAGAAAGAAAGAAAGGAAAAGAAAAGAGAGGAAAAGGAAGAAGAAGAAGAGGAAGGAAAGGGGTTTTGAGGTGATCTTGGATTTTTGGACTCGCCGTTGGAGGCCGCGTGGAGCTCGTGGGCGTGCGGCGAGCGTCGTCGAGGTAAGCAATTTCAGTTTTTTTGAGGTTTCTCGGGTTTTGGAGAGCTTTTGGATTTTTGTTGGTTTTTTTTTAAAGAGCAATTTGGATTTTTTGGATCGGTCAGATTTTCGGGACTTTTCTTCTTCTTGGTTGATTTTTCCGTCGCCGGCGGCCACGCGCGCGCGCCACGGCGCACGCGCGGCGCCAGGGTGCCGTTGTTGGCAGCACCCTGCGGCGACGTGCCGCTGGGCGCGGCGCCGCGTGCAGCAAAGTGCTGCACGCGGCGCTGCCAGGCCGCGCGCAGGCGCGCGCGGCAGGGCCGTGCGCAGGTGCGTGCGGCATTGCCTGGCCGCGCGCGGGCGCGCGCGGCATGGCCGCGCGCGGCAGGGCCGCGCGGGCCTGCGCGGGCGCGCTGTCACGTGTCGATCGTGTTGGTTCGACCGTGACATCCTTGGGGGCCACTTTTGGATGACATTTGGTAGCCATTTGGGTTGACAGAGTTACGGGTTTGCGAAGTTGGGACAATCCGTCAGGGTTGAGCCGCAGGCGAACCAACGGAGGCAATTCCCTAGCAATGGCCCATGCCATGACCATGAAAATGGTGCCGCATGCGGGGTTTCAAAACGTACCCCTCGGTGAGCACCTTTGTACCCCCGGGGTGCCAAAGGGGTGGATGCCTCGTGGGTTATATAGAGGAGGGGTTGGACACTTGCGAAGTGGCCCCGACTCCCCCGTTGGCCTATAGGACATAGGTCATCCCTTGGCGAGCGGAGTCGCCAAGCCTAAGTTCGTGTGAGCGGGATTTGATGGTCGTTGAGCACACGGGCTTAGGGTAATGCCAAAGACACGAGGTCGACGGCATTACGGAGCGGGGTTGGCCCAGAGGTTTTGCCTCTCGGTTCGCTTGCACTACCTTATGCCGTTTCGGATCTCTGTAGTGGAGCGAACGAGCGGATGAGGGACAGTCTTGCGAAGGTTGGTCCGCCTCAATGGACAAGGCTTGCGAAGGCATGTATGTGCCAAGCGGGGATTCGTGAGGTGCGAGTTCTACTAAGTTTGCGAGGCGAAGGAACGGTCGGTCCGCCGTAATGGACAAGGCTCGCAAAGGCAGCGGTGCCGAGCGGGGATTCGTGCGGCGTGGCCCACGAAGTAAAAGGAGACAATCGATGCTGGTTTTCGTGAAGCGAGCCATGGAGAGGACCGAGAGTGTTGGCGGCCAAGCATGGCCGTGCAATGGAGGTGCCGAATGGCTAGCGGAGCGGAGCGAGGCTGATTCGATTGTGAGCGACATCCGTCAAGCAACCTTGGATGCTGGGCCGAGTGTGTTGGCGGCCAAGCATGGTCGTGCAATGGAGGTGCCAGGGAGTTGGCGACGCGGGGAGAATGTCGCTAGGTTGGCAAACCCTTGCGAAGGGAACACACGCGGGAACAAGTAGTGTGGGGTATTCGGGAAGCGGACCTTGGACCGAATCGGGAGCGATGTCGGAACTAGGTGGTCGGCGGAACGGGACATGCCCGACTCGATTATGGATCCTGTCGTGGGAATTGCGGGGCGCGCGGTGCCTTGGCAAGGCAATGGGCTGGCAAACGGGCGAGATGCGTGGGACGGGTCGCTCGGTTAAGCAGACGAGCGGAACGCGCAAGGGCAACTCGCTCGGGCCCATTCGAATGGACTAAATTGTGAGAACTTGTATTGTCCTGGAAGTTTGCTTCGGAGGCAAAGGGACATTCGGTTAAGTAGCACTCTCGAGGAGAGTTTGTCCGGCTAGGCGGAATATACTCGGCTTGAAGGCCAGCCTCGGTGGCGGGGTTGTTTGTTCGGAACTCGCGGAGTTCGACAAAGGGTTCGACGTAAGGCGCGGCACCGGGCAGTCAGGCTCGTGGAGGAGCATGCTTGGTTAATGCTTGAGTTTGGATCCCGCTGTTTAAGTTCGAGGGCGTGTCCGTGGCAAGGGGACTCGGGAAGGCTGGCTCGGGTGTGCGACACTTGAGCGCCGCACGGGGTAATTTTAAGGCGAAAAAGCTGACCCCGTGACAAGTGGTATCAGAGCTAAGTTGAGCTCATGGGATGAAGATTTGGCCGGAAGGTGCGACCTTTGCGGCGAAGTTGGTGTGAGTGGAGTCACTCCAACGAAGGTACTAGGCGTCGGCGAGGCACTGTGGCGGTACTACGCTTGTGGGAGATGCGGAGTCAAAGTGCAGCGGATTCTAGTACAATACTTGTAAAAATGGCTAAGTCCGGAGTCGCGTGGCAGGCGACGAGGCAATGATTGGGAGAATCATTATGTGGTCCGTGGTCGCGGTTACCACGGAGTGGAATTAGGCGGGTGCCTAAGGAATCCGAGCTCGTGAAGTGGTGTTCGCGGCTTGGGAAAGAGAGGAACACATTGTGCGACGATGTGCTTCCGGGATTGTGGTCTTGCAGCGGATGAATCTCTAGAAGGGAAGGATTGGGATGCAGCACACGCGGCAGAAGGGTTTCTTCGTAGTGACTGAGTTTAAGTGTTTCAGTACAAGAAGATCGATGGGAGATCGATTACTCTTCGAGTGTGTACCCATGAATTGAAAAGAGTTATCTCGATGCGAGAAAGAGATCGCAATTGAACCTGTACTCCTAGGGTAAGGAGAAAAGTCTGTATCTGGGCAGGGCGGTGACAGCGTTGATTGTTCAGAACAGCATCCACGTGTACAATGGACGAATGACGTGGATCCCGCTGATGGGTGTAGTCAAGGTTGTGGTAGAACCGAAACTTGCGCAGCGGAAGTGGGCATTGCGAATGCCTGGATTTGGTCTGAGTGCGCTCGGCGGAGCTTGCGACTCAGGGTGGGGGAGCACATTTGAGCAGAATGTGGCCCCGATGTTTGGTAACTTGATAAGGGATCTTATCTAAGGAACGTGGCGGAGAAAAACACACATGTCAGAGGAGTTAACTTCGTGGAGCACAAGTTGGGAACCAAGACTGATCGGGTCCATGGCAGTAACAGCTAAGCTTTGGGCTAGGTTGTGAAGTGGGCCAAGGGTTGCTGGATGGTTTGGTGTTTCTCACTTGGGGCGAGAA
The DNA here is from genome assembly GCA_029204045.2 of Tillandsia leiboldiana. NCBI lineage: Eukaryota > Viridiplantae > Streptophyta > Magnoliopsida > Poales > Bromeliaceae > Tillandsia > Tillandsia leiboldiana. The sequence goes on along the minus strand of JAQNDB010000622.1, from coordinate 10,861 downwards.
GGCCGATGGGAGATCGGTTGCTCTCGATGGTGTGGCCACAGGCTGGACGAATGGGACTCCCTATTTGAGCGAATCAAACGATGAGATTGGACTTTGTTCAGAGGAACAGGGTAAGGAGCTATGTTCGGGAAAAGCAGTGACAGTGCTAAGGTCTCGAGATAGCGGGCACGTATCCGTGCGACAGATCGTGTGGGCTCTGCTGGCAGATTGCAAAGGTTGTGCGAGGACCTGAGCTTTTGGAGCGGAGAGACTGGGACTCGAGTGTAGACGAAGATACAAGTCATGACACTCGGGTGGACCGTGATCCAGGATCGCCTAGTGACAGGTTGCTGGGAGGGGAAAGACTCAGTTGTCAACTCAAAGGGTCGAGGTATCACAGTTTGTGAGGGGGTGGACGTTGGATGGCGACATCACCGTTATCAGCAGTTGTGAGAAAGACTAGCAGATGGGTTAAGCTTGGGTTCCGTTCAGTGGCTATTGCGAAGGTGATTGCTGGAGGTACGGAGGTCGGCAAGTTTGAGCAATGGAAACGAGGTGTCGTTAGTCTCGAACTGTAACACCCCCGGAATTTGGATTAGTCCTCTATATAAATGATATAATAGGACAAAATCTCTAACCCGGCTATAGCATTTTGGATGGTAGCAAATCCAAGAGGAACATGAGAGTTAAGCGTGCTAGAGCTAGAGTAGTTCTAGGATGGGTGACCCCCTGGGAAGTGGGGCGTCACAGTTGGTATCAGAGCCATTCACCAGCCGGAAATGTGAGATGAGTCTCGACTGAGCCAGGGTTATTTAGCGGGTAGAGCGAGGCTCCCCGGCTAATGACCGTTGTGAGTGGAGTGCAGCTCCTCACAAGGTCGGCTAAGGCTAGCGAGACGAGTCTCACATCGCCTGGTGCTTGTGAGTGTGCTTGAGCCTGACGTGGACGTCAGGGCTTAAAGGGGGGAAGAATGTAACACCCCCGGAATTTGGATTAGTCCTCTATATAAATGATATAATAGGACTAAATCTCTAACCCGGCTATAGCATTTTGGATGGTAGCAAATCCAAGAGGAACATGAGAGTTAAGCGTGCTAGAGCTAGAGTAGTTCTAGGATGGGTGACCCCCTGGGAAGTGGGGCGTCACACGAACTTGGCCGAGGACTTTGGTGGAGAACCGAAGTCGGGAGTACAGAAGCCTAAGGTGCTAAGCAGCAACGAGTAGCGAAAGTGCGGAGCAGTCAGGAGGCACGACAAGAGTTCATGGTGGAGCAAGTAGAGGTGCGAAGTAGCCGAGGACAAGCTTGTCTCGACGAAAGACTCGAAAACTCGTGGAGACCATGGTGATGGCTTGACGTTGTGTGATTGCGGGGGCATTTGTGAAGCAAAAGATGTGTGTGGTATGGCGCGAGATGGGCAGAAGTACTCGTGGATATTGGAAGGGGTTGGATGTGATCTGGCCCGACCACAGTTTGTGATATTTTGAGGTGGAGAAGCGAAGCCGAGCTGCGAGCTGATTCGTGTTGGACGCTCCAAGACGTTGGGACGTTTGGAGTTTGACCTCGGAGGTGTTACGGCATTTTGTGTTGGCACATTTCGTGAGTTTGAGTCGGAGTCTTAAAGGGAACAAATTGTCAAATCGGCTTTCGAAGACTCATTGAAGATTCAACATGAGCTCAAGATAACACTCAGGTATGGTTAATTAAACCATGGTGATTTAAGTTCATTTATAACCATTGGAATCAGGAACTTAGTGAAAACCGGTTTAGACTTGGTTTTAGGAACTTGGATTTAACTTACAATCTATTTTAAGTTTGGTTTCCGGTACTTGGTTTGATTTGGATAAAGCTTATCTTGGAAAAATCAGTTTTTACATTACGTACCGGAACCACACTTGAAGTTCCTCTAACCCGACACAGAATTTTCTGTAAATTGCACTGCGTACCGGAACACGGACTCGCGTACCGGAACACAATAGAAAAATCTGTGGTTTGCACCATTGCGTACCGGAACGCGTGATTTGGTACCGGTACACAATGCCCCATCGGGATAAATTTCCTAAACCGACTTTTATCTTTTTCCAAGGGCTATAAATAGATACTTAGGGTTTCTAAACGAGGGTGACCAATACGAAACACTCGTGAGCAACCCTAGAGGCTGGTTTTTACCGTTCTTCTCTTTCGCCTCTATTAGGTCAATTCGACGGTTCTTCCATGATCTATCTTTCGTCGAATTGATCTAGTCTTTGCTTAGAGATTTCTCCTACGGTTCCTTCATGATAATCTAAGCAAAGGATCACCATCGAAGCCTATATTCTATATCGGCTATTTGCGTCGTGGATTCGGCGTGACATCGTGGATTCGATGTGTTGAAGGCGTTTCGTGGATTCGAAACGTGTGCTCGTGGATTCGAGTGGCGTTCGTGGATTCGAACGTGTGCAGTGGACGTGCAATCGGTGGAGCGCGAGGTCCGAAGAAATTGAAGGAGGGGTTGACACCTTGTTATTCTTCTTTTCTTAGAGGATTGTTATTGCGTGGACATCCAACCGTTCAGCGCAAGGTCCGAAGAAGCTGAAGGAGGGGTTGAGTCCGTGGAGTCGGTAATCACCTTGTTATTCTTCTATTCTTAGTGGATTGTTATTGCGTGTTGGTCCCGTGGTTTTTCTCCTGGATTGGAGTTTCCACGTATATCTCGGTGTGCTATTTTTATTTTCCGCATTGTTTTTATTTTGCACTGAGATTGAGTTTTTAAGTATTACACCTATTCACCCCCCCCCTCTAGTTGTTTGATAGTACCTATTTAGATCCTTTGGGATTAATAACTCTACAATTGGTATCAGAGAGGGTTTTAGGTTTATCTATCATGATGGGTGAAAGTGGTAATATTTATAGACCTCCTCTTTTTGATGGGACTAATTATGCTTATTGGAAAGTGCGGATGAGAGCTTTTCTCATTGCAATTGATGAGCGAGTATGGCAATCCGTGGAATGCGGTTGGGTGCATCCTGTTGAGGAAGTAGGAAATTCTACTACCCCAAAACCTCGCTCTAGATGGTCCAAAGAGGAATTTGAAAGATCTTCTTACAATGGGAAAGGTATGAACGCTTTATTTAACTCTCTTTCCTCGACTGAATTTACAAGAATTTCCGCGTGTGAAACCGCGAAGGAAATTTGGGATATTCTCAAAATTACACATGAGGGTACTAATCTTGTAAAAATTCAAAAGCTCCAGATGCTTACAAGTCAATTTGACTCTATTCATATGGAAGAGCATGAATTGTTTACAGATTATTACACTAGACTTCAAGATGTAATTAATACATGTGCTAATCTAGGAGAAAAGATCCCGGAGTCGAAAATTGTAAGAAAGATACTTCGGACTCTTCCGGAACGGTTTAGGGCAAAGGTTACCGCCATTGAAACCGTTAGTCATCCGGATGAGATGAGTGTTGAGGAATTAGTAGGTGCTTTGCAAACTTATGAATTGACTTTTCCTACTAATCAAGTTTCTTCCAAGTCTTCTTCTAAGATTACAGGTATTGCATTCAAATCCACAAAGAAAGAAGATAGCGAATCGAGTTCCGACGATGAAATCTCTTTTGCCGATTTTGAAGAACAATTGGCGCGGATCACAAAGAAATTTCGTCGGAAATTTTGGAAGAATCGAACCGATGGATCTTCATCCACGAAACCATCTAAAGGATCATCGGGTTCTAAATCCTCTAACCTCAAATTCCTTGCAAAACCTTCTAAGGAAAAAGATGAATTCGAAGGGGAAATCCGATGTTATAGATGCAAAGGCTACGGCCATATTTCAACGGATTGTCCTACTCCGAAATTATATAAAAAGAAGGCTTTGCAAGCGAAAACTTGGGACGATTTTACTTCTAATGAATCAACCTCAAGTAAAGAGGAAAAAATCGTTGCTTCTCATGCCTCTCATTTTCCCTCTTCTAATAATTGTTTATCATCATTAGTCACTAACTCTACTCCTTTGATTTTGTATGAAACATCAACAACCGGCGGAGAGTCATCAAGTGAGGGGGAGTCGGACGAGGAAGAACTCGTTGAGGCATATCAACAACTTCTTGCGGAATCTAAGAAGATGGCCAAACATATCAAGAAGTTGAGAAAGCAACGACTTGAAGATCAAGACGAGAATCATGCTTTAAAGATCAAACTTCATGATCTCGAGGAGGAACGAGAGCTTTTATTGGATAATAATAAAATCCTCCAAGAAAAGATAAATCAATCGGAAACGGTCGTTAATTCCCATATTAACAAGATTGATTTTCTTGAAAAGCAGTTTGAGGAAATACATGTCACCAATCAAGCATTGACCAAGCAAGTTCATCAACTTAAATCCGACATACAAAGGATTTCAACCGGTTCCAAGAAACTTGAATGTATGTCCGGATTAGGTCAAACAAGCAAGGTTGGTTTGGGATTCAAAAAGAACCAAACTGTGAATGCTTCAAGTTCCACAATGAAATTGAAAGGAAGAACTTGTCACCTATGTGGACTTGAAGGACATTTGGTGAAGAATTGCCCGAAAAAGAGAAAGAAGAGTCCTTCGGCAACTTCATCTACGGAGCGAACTCAACGGAATCAAAAGACACATCAAGTCAAAGGAGTTCACTCAACCCACCAAAGGTCCGAGCCACAACATCAATCATTCAAGTGGATCACTGCGAGGCAAAGACCTAAGGTGGATCAACAGTCAAAGCGGACAACCCCCGGCCACAACGAATCAAGACAACCCAAAATCCAGCGATTTTGGATTCGGAAAGGTGATATCTTTCCTTGTCTTAAGTTCTAAATAGCTTATGACTGTATGTAATGCTTTGATTAGTTTTCCTTTCATATTTTTCTTAATCTTTGCATTACATGTTTCTCAATGCTCTTCGTTTTTATACTTTGTTTTTGAACAAAAGGGTTTTTACTGAACAAGTGCATTGAATAAAAAGGGCTTCACTTTTATTCACTCTAAATTAATTTTATTTGGATTATCAACTTTACTCCTTAATCATAATCTTGAAGATACTTCATTATAGGAGTTTTTGATTTTATAAGCATCAAATTTTAGAAATCATGTGTGATCTTTAGATGCTTAATCTATCTCGGTTGTGTGAATTCATTGTGATAAACGTGAGACAACCGATAGACTAAAATTTGGGATTTAATTCTTTCACGTAAGAGATTGCATTCTTTCAAGGGTATTGAAATGATTTGCAAAAGATGTGGAAAGAGTTACATCCGAAAGGAGTGTGAAAACTACCACCACATGTAGGAAAGAGCTGCCACCCCGGTCGTCCGGTTTGTGTGTGAAGCTACCACATGTTATGGATGCTTGATAGTATTTTATGAGAAAATCTTTAGTTGAAGCATTTGGAGATTTATATGCAAAACTCTTATATTTTGAACAATCTCCTGGTTGGTATAAGGTGGGATAGTTGGAAGATGCTCAAAGAGCCACCCTTAGGTATTTTAGTGATTATCTCAATTTGAAAGGGTAGAATTCAAAATTGATGTCGTTTGGAAATCTCCGTATGTCATCTTTGTCAATCCGTTACATCTTGATAGACTTTGGATCTCAAGATTATTTTTGATGACTTGTGTTTGATGAATATAACATGAAAAACGGTTTATAATGTTTTACCTTTATTTTTCATGATTTTGGAGTAAATCTTTTTAATTTTGTGAAATTAATTGGATTGAATGACATCTATGTGAATTCACTGTTTAAAGCACTTAAATTGATTTCTTGATGGAATACAAATCGGTATTTGAAAAGTTTCTAAAATTTGGATTTGTCTCAAGAAATTTTTGCTTTTTGGCTCTGTTGTTCCGGTACCTGCTTTTTAGTACCTGAAAATCCAATCCGGATTAGAAAATCCAATCCGGATCCCGAATGTGAAGTTTTCTGGTTTTTCACTTGCGTACCGGTACTACACTTTTAGTACCGGAACTACATTGCGGATCCGGATCCCCCTGCCTGTCAATCCGGATCCCGAACGATAGCTTTTCGGCTTTTACACTGCGTACCGGTACGCGGCTTCTGGTACCGGTACGCGATCTGGGATTCCTTATATTCCAAGACTACAATGTTTTATTTCATCTCTCCCACTTCAAAACCCTCCCTTTCTCTCTCTAAAACATCTCTAAGGGGTTTTTCATCAAGATCAAGTGATTTGTTGCTTTGAGTTGTAAGTTTCTTCATTAATCTTGCTTACTTTTGTTTCAAAACCCTAGTTTTTAGGTTTTGATGTTTTATTTTGGGATTTTTGAGTTGATCCTTACTCCAAATGAAATCTCTTGCTTAAATCATTCTTAATTCATGTTTAGAACATATATGGTTGCTTTCTATCTAATTAGATTCATGTTTCCATGCTTATTTGATTGAATCTAACATTTTCATATGTTCTTAGCATAAAAGAAATTGAGAATTAGGGCTTTTAATGTAAATGATTTTTAGATGATGAATCATCAATTGTGACATGTTTAGAATGTTTCTTAGACATGTTTAAGCCTTCCTATACGATCAAATCATACTGCATTGTGTTCTTTGTAGGAAATGGCATTTTCATGGCTTCTTGCACTAGTGGTTTTGATGGCCACTGGAAGTGGACGTGGTCGCGGTTTTGGAAAGAAAAAGGCTACCAAGCGATCACGCAACGAGGATTCGACTAGCTCAGATTCTGAACATTCCTCAGAATATGAAGAGGAATCAGTTCAAGGAAAGGGGAAAGCACCTTTGGCTTCAAGGAAAAAGAAGGGTGCGGATTCTCCTCCGCGTAGAAGTACCGGTGGACCGGTAATACGCGAGCGCTCTCAACGGAGATCAAATGTTGATGAAAGTGAACCGCATGTGAGTGCAAAACGCCGTGCCAGATTTGCGAACCGCACATGCATTGGAGAGCGACACGTGAACTTTAACGAGCTATGTCGTGAGGTGCCAGACTTTGCAAGGCTTTTGGAACGAAGCCATATTCGGCCACTTGGCAGAGTTCAACCTAAGATGGGCTTTTGTGTGGAGATCATCAGGGAGTTCTACATGCGAGGTAACATACTTCAAAAAGACCATGAAACCGGAGCTTTCGTCTTTGAAACAACAGTTAGAGACGTCAAGTTTGACATTACTCTAGCAGTAATTGGTGCAAACCTTGGATTAGCTGTTGACACTTCTGGTCTTTATTTCACTGAGGGTAATTTCCAACATGATACCCATTGGGATATTGTCACGCCCCGGGTGTAAACCAGAACCCGGGCCCGTCCACAGATCCGCCGTGCATACGGAATTTTCCGTGTACACGAAGCGCTGATAACCTGCTCAGATATAAAACAAGTAATAAAGGAGCATAAAACAGAGCTAAACTAAAACTAATACAACTCAGACAAATACTGGAAAGGGAAGTACTGTAAGCTCTCAAAAAATATACAAGTGTCTCTCCCAGCTCACGAAATATATACAACCAGCTGGCCGCAGCCAGACCCAAAATAAAAGGAAAAATACAACCGTCTGAGTGTACTGGGGATACAACAAAACTACCAAAAACTCGAGCTCGGGGTAGCAGCTATCTAGTCGGCGATCCTCTTACCTCGATCCTGGTAGGAAGGCCCCGCAACTCCGGCAGATGACTCTGCAAAACAAAGGGGACAAGAAAAGGGAAAAACAGTGGGGGTCAGTACTACAGTAAAGACAGTAGCCTCCCCTAGTGGGTAAACCTCAACACGAACTCCTACCTGCCCACTAGGTCTACCAGAGGCTAAAGGAATAAATGCGGTAACTAAGAGTATGACTCCTGATAAAAGCTACCACTAAAATGCCTCTACCTGCCCAGCTAAAGATAGCTAAAAGTATGCATCAGAGAATCGAAGCCTGCCACATCGGGTATGCCAGCCTACGCATAACACCGGTGTGGAATAGGAGTCTCAATGTCTGCCAAATCGGGTATGCCAGCCTACGCATAACACCGGTATGGGACAGGAGTCTCAAGGTCTGCTAAATCGGGTATGCCAGCCTACGCATAGCACCGATAAGGGGTAGGGTTCTCAATGTCTGCCAAATCGGGTATGCCAGCCTACACATAACACCGATATGGGACAGGAGTCCCAGGGTCTCAAGTCTGCAAATCGCGCACTCCGCTCTATAAGGAAAGTACCGTCTCCCAAAGGAAGCCCAAAACCCTCTCCCCGAAACCCAAGTATCTGACTACACTAACCCAGCCCCTGCTCCAACCCGAGCATAATATCCCCTATGTCTAAGTGACTGAAGAAAGAATGCAACATGGTTTCTCCTAAGTCAATTCCAGCATGATAGTGTAGCAGAAAAAGGTGGCCTATCTAGGTGACCATTCAAGCATGCAAAAGTCATTAACTTGATAAACCTCTTTTAATTATTCTAACATATGCAAAATTAAATGTTTGGACCCTCCGATGTACACGTGGCATGATATACGATACATGATACAATTTAGATGTACAATTAACTAGCAAGTACCCCTTTTACAACATGCATTCTAACCACATGCCCAAACCTTTCCTTAACACACAATATGATATGGCTATAGCATTCATTCCAACTAATTAAATTGCATATCTAAACATGGAAACACCACTCATGAACTTGTAGCTTGCTAACAATGCAAGTATTAGCAAAAGAACCTTAATATCATGCAAGCATGCTAGATACATTCATATTTAATAACATATAATCGTGGCATTCCAATAGGCCTAGTGACATTCACAAGCAGGAGGTTCTCAACATCACCCACCTTGAGCGCTATTCCAAAATTCCCAAAGGCGAAGTCCAAGATCAGTCCAACACACCACCAATCTGTACAAAATACCCCAAAGGAAAAATACATAAGCTTAACATCCACAATTCCAGAATCTGTCCCCCAAACCAGCAGTCCACAATTCACTAATTTTTACCTGCGAATAATGCCCAGAAAAATCCAAGAAAAATACTATCGCGATCCTTGCGACGAGCCCGTCGAAACGAGTACCTGCACGCCCAATTTGGAGTTTCCTACGCTGAGATAAAAATCCGACAAGGGGTACACCCCAAACCCAAACTGCACTAAATTCCTGTAACAAGGAACCACAGAGGAAGAAGATTCTCACCCTCGAGTAAAATTCAGAAAATTCTGAGAAAAATCCAGGAGACTCCTTGCGAAGCGTAGATGAAAATTGCCTTTTGAATCGCCTCGTTCCGGCGTCCGAGCGAAAAGATATGGCAAGAACACCGCGGTGCTGTCCCAAAAGTCCGCGAAGAAAAAGGGTCAAATGGTTGCTCGGAAAACTCCAATATCAGCACGGAAATCGAGGAACCCCAAAACACAGGAGTTGAAGCCCTACCTGTCAAGAGTCCAACGGCGCAAGAATCGGCGAATTCCGAGGTCGGGGTGAGTCGGAGGAGTCCAAACACTGAGAAGGGGTGAAGAGGATCGCCGGAGAACAAGCGTCGCGCCGCGCCGTAAAATGGTGAACCTCGGGTTGCGTGCCTCCAAAATCTTCAAACTTCTCCAAAGGGTTGAGCTCTGAGAGAGGAGGAATCGCCGTGAAGAAAGCCCAGCGAAAATAGAGTCCAAAAAGCCTACAAGACGAATGGGGGGAGCTATTTATAGGCCCAGCCCACTAAGCATCCGGGCCGGGTTTTCGGGCGCAACTTTCGGGCGCACTGCGCCCGGAAACCCGGTCGCACCGCCCCTGTCCGACGCGCCCGAAACAACCAGGAGCGGCCACGTCACCCCCAAACAGGGGACAGCGGATCCCCGCGGCCCGCCTACGCCACGTGGCCCCCCGCAGTCAACGGGGGTAGGTACGGCCGGCCAATCTCGAGGCGACACGTGTCGCACTCGAGTGCGGCCGACCGCCCCCCCTGGCGCCACTGTGCGCGCACGTGCGCGCACAGTACCGAGGCGCCCTCCCCCGCGCACCCGTGGACCGCGCCCACGTGGACCGACGAATCCGAAGCCGCCACGTGTCATGCGCCCGGTCCACCGCCAACCCGCAATTTCCGTGAGCCGTGCCGCGTGCGCCCGCCTACCAGGGCACGCCACGCGTCCACCCGCCGCGGTCCATGCACCGCCGCGCCATTGCGTGGACCCAGCCGCGTGAGCCGGCCAATAAAAGGGCGCCACGTGGCGCTGGCCGGTCCACGTGTCACCCCCGTGCACCGAAACATCCCCCAAATCTTCCGGAAGCCCGCATTTGGTCATCCGGACTCCAAATTCAACAAGCAAATAGCCGTTTTCAAGCGTTTTTCCGCGCTGAATCCAAATCCAACCTCAGATTGGCCCAAACCTTTTCAAAATTCGGCAATCACAGCCCGAAGGCCAAATCATCTATCCAAGTCTCACGAGGTCCATCTGTGGCATCCCTTCGATGCACCATGGGCCAGACACCAACACTAGGTGTTCTACACAGTGGATTCATCGGAAAATCGCAAGGGAAAACCCAGTACACTACACCTCCCCTACAAGAAACGTTTCGTCCTCGAAACAAAATCATACCTCAGACAGGAGCCTCAAACAAGTGGGGGTGGAGCATCCATCATCGCTGACTCCCAACTCCCAGGTTAGCTATCGCGCTCATCATGGAAGGCTCAAAGAACCTTCATACATAGGGGATGGCACGACTGCGCAACTCCTAACATCACGCTCATAAGATCTTTCAACCGGCGTCACCATAAACTAAGGTCCGCAGCAACCCTCGAATGGAGTGAATCGATAATATGAGAGGGTCATGACATTCCTCCTCAGCGCGATGAAATGAAAAAACAATTGGAACACCTGACAAAGCTGGGAGGAATGCGGCAAAAGCCTGTGGCAACTGGCCGTAAGCGGCTCAAAAACCCAAAAGGTCCAATAAAACGAGGGG
>JAQNDB010000621.1:0-74281 GCA_029204045.2 Tillandsia leiboldiana | reverse complement strand
TGGCTTGTGATTGCGATAATTTGATATATCCTCGATTTGAGCATATGTTGCTTTTAGAATGCTGTGGTTCTTATCTCATGAATCCGATTTGTTGTCAGCATATTCATTGTTGCTGCCTGTCTATACAGTTATTCAGCATGCTCGGTTCATTATATTTCCTGTGCTGATATACAATTTGTTGATTATTCATTCGCTTCATAATCAGGCGTACCTAATGTGATTATTACTATCCTCTAGTATTGTATACCAGTAGGTCGATATGATATTCGGATCTCGTGCAACTGGATACCCCACTCCGTGTGCTCACACCCTCGGGTGGACTGTTTTTCAGGGTCGAGCGGGTGTTGGGATGTCGGGACGATTGGAGAGGTATCGTATAGAGGTTGACCCTGGACAGCCGAAAAAGTTATGTAATAGATGTTTGAGAGAAAGGATTTTGTATTTCAGTGTATATTTGTTAAAGATGTTGTAGGTTTTCTTGTAATATTATTTGTAGTACGTATTAGTACTCTGATGTTGTTACTAAGCTAGCCGTGCATATATAGAAAAGGCTCAATTCAAGGGGATTGGGACTCTTCTTATATGTGGCGGTCTGTCATTGCCCTGGCTGTTTTTGCAACTCTGATTAAAAAAAAAAAAATTTATACACTGGTTTGAACTCGGGGCGGACAGATTGAGAGCCCTCACGAATTAATGGCAAACGCCACTTCTTTGTGGAGAATAATCTCTATCTTTCTTTTTCTTGAAGGCATCGGTGCCTTTCCTTTCCCTATTACTGTTCTCCCTCATTTTCTAGAATGTTCAGATTCAGTGCCTTGTTGATTCTTCATTCGCTGTCGTTTTGAAGATTTCTTCTCCACTTCACGATACTTCCCTCCGGTGGCCATCAAACCACAAGTGCAAGTAGCAAAGAAATGCCATTTCTCCTGTGAAGAACATAATGCACGATGAGTTATCGAATATGAATATCAGAATAGGATTATAAATGTGACCCAAAACATTGAAACATGGTAAAATTAGACTGCATACAAAAATAATTTAGAGATTCAACTCTATTAATATGTAATGGATTATCAATTGATGTTTGTAAATATTTTGATAATAAACATAATTTTCAATACCCTTTCAAATTAGAGTAAGCACTACTATACATAAGGGTGTCCCTCAATAGACTTTAAAATACGAGAATAGCCTATAAGGTTTTTTTCGGAATGGCACCACATATACAGTTCTGAAAGCTATAGTTAAGTTGAACTTCAATATACAATATGGAAACCAAAATGAACAAGTGTTCCATCTTGTAGTTGTATTAAGGGACATTGTATCTTCATACAATAGTGAACATGCATGTGTAATATGGAACAGAGGGATCCCTCACAATGAGGGATCCCCACTGTGAGAACAGAGGATCCCTCACTGTGAGATAACTCTCACAGTGAGGGGATCGCTCACTGGGAGCGATCTCACAGTGAGGGGATCGCTCACAATGAGAGAGAGAGAGAGAGAAGACAGAGGGAGCGAGCTCACAGTGAGAGATGTAGAGAGCGAGAGAGACGGCGACGGCAACAATGTGCTACCTCTCGGCGACGGCGAAGGCGACGGCGACGGCGAAAGGAGATCGGCACTGTGCGGCACTGTGCGGGAGAGGAGATCGGCACTGTGTGGGAGCTGAGATCGGCACTGTGTGGGAGCTGAGATCGGCACTGTGCTCGGAGCGGGGCACTGTGCGGGAGCGGAGCACTGTGCGGGATTGAAGAGATGCTCGGAGCGGAGAGAAGGCACTGTGGGAGCGGAGCACTGTGCGGGATTGAAGAGGGCAGCGCGGGTGGGTATAGTGGTAAAGAAGGCGTTGAACCATTCACCGCCTTTAGTGGTTCGCACTCGAGGCGTTGAGTCGCTCATGTAGGACCCCTGAACCCCCATGCAGCTTTTTCCCATGAATCCACTGTGCAAACACCTGTTGATGGTGTATCTGGCCCATGGTGCATCAAAGGGATGCCACAGATGGACCCTGTGAGCTTTGGTTGGCTGTATTGGCCTTCGGCTGCTTTTGCCGAATTTTGGGAAAGGAATTTGGCCAAACAGAGGTGGATTTGGATTCAGTGCGGAAAAATGCTTGAAAACGACTTTTTGTTTGCTAAATTCTGAGTCCGGATGCCCAAAAACGGACTCCCGAAAGTTTTACTGGATTTTTGGTGCATGGGGGAGCCGTGGACCGGCGGGGGTGCCACGTGGCAGGCTCGGATTGGCCGGCGCACGCGGCTGGGTCCACGGAAGGTCTGGGCTGTGACCGGGGTGCACCGCGGGGCGCGTGGACCGGCGGGGTGTCCACGTGCAGCGCCTGATTGGGCGGCCCACGCGCGCTTGGTCCACGGGCGAGCGCGGGGAGGCGTGGACCGGGGCGCGCCACGTGGCAGCACCCGGTTGGCGGGCGCATGTGCGCGCGGTCCACGCAGCGCGCGGGGCAGGTCGCGGGCAGGTGGCCGTACGCGGGGCAGGTACGGCGACGTGGGCAGCGCCACGTGGCGCCCGCTGATTCGCAGGCGCCACCTACCGCGTTGACGCGGGCGGGGGACACGTGGCGCACTCCGCGGCAGCTTGCATGGCTGCCGCCTGTTCGGGCGACACGTGGCGGGCGCCGGGGCGGGTCGGACGAAGCCAGGATCCCGTCCGACGGAGCATTTTGGCTGGGCCGCACTGTGCGCGCCCGAAAGTTCTGGGCCGGGCCGCACTGTGTGCGCCCGAAAAACTTTCGGGCGCCCGAAAGTTGGGACCTGATGGGTATTTTCCCAAAAGATTTTCTTCAGCCTATAAATAGCCAGCCCGAGCCCTCTTTGCTGCCTTTTTTCTCTCTGTCTGTGCAAGATCTCCCGAGCTTCCTCTTGGTGAAATTTTCCCCTCTTAATCCTTGATCTTCCTACCAAGTTCTAGGATTTTAGGAGGCTCGAATCCCGAGGTTCCCCATTTTACGGCGCGGCGCGACGTTGCATTCCTGGGTTCTTCTTCGGCGCAGCAACAGTGTTTTAGCTCCCCTGGGCTACCCCGAGATCATTTTGCTGTGATTCTTGCGCCGGTAGACTCCTAAGAGGTAGGACTTCATCTTTCGTTTGGTCGCGCTTTCTCGTTTCGAGGTTTTGGCATGGATCCCGAGGCAAACAGTGACCCCATTTTCTGTGTGGACTTCCTTGACAGCAGCGGGGTATTTTGGCCATATCTTTGCGCACGAGCATCTGACGGAAACGAGCTTATACAACTTTTTCATCTACGGATCGCAAGGAACGCGCTCGTATTTTTATTGGATTTTTGTGAGATTTATTTCGAGGTGAAATTACTGTTTTCTCAGTGAACAGTGCACAGTTTTTAGCACAGATTTTTGTATGAGTGTACCCCCTTGCCGAATTTTTATCTTGACTTACCGAACTCAGATTTGGGCGTGCAAGGTATCGTTGCGAAGCTATCGACGCGAGGATCGCTGTGATATTTTTCTTGGAATTTCCTGGGCACTTTCTGCAGGTGATAATTTAACAGTTTGAATCCAAGGTTGTATATGGTTATAAGAGCAATAATGGGAGCCTAAGTGTAATTAGTGAGCTTTGTATTGTACCAGGAATATTACGGGTGTGCTAAAATTGTGGGAGCAAGGATTTGGAGTTTTGGTATTTTCTTGCTGTACGGATCCGGACAGTTAGCACTTCAGGTGGGTGGTTGTTGTACTCCTCTCCTTTGGTATGCCCACTAGGAACATCAGAGTGTTCCCTCATTTTGAGGCCCAAAGTATTATTAGTAACCTTGCATGCTCTAGGGAATTAATTATTGGTTGATTGATCTTTGATAAATTGTTATTTGATCCATGTGGAAATTGTTGGACTGCATGTTTAGGGTTAAAATAATAGTTGAGGATTATAAAATTGCTAAATATTCTATGAGACTGTCACTTTAGCTTATGTCACTCTGGACTGATTACTCTTGGAAAATGGACAACATATTGAGACAATGCATGATTAAACGGGTCACTTAAATATTGACATCTTTTATTGCTACACTATCTTTTGGGACTTGACTTAGGAGAAACCATGCATTTATTCTTTTCTTCTCCTATTATCGATAGACTTGCGGCATAGTCGCTCAGGTTCGAGCGTGTGTTGGACAGTGTAGCCAGGTATTGGGGATTTGGGACAGGTTGGGCTTTTGACAGGGTGTTGCGGCGACCACGGATCTTGGGTGGTTGACCGGGGTTGTTACTGTTGCATCAGATTGGGGGTTTTGGGATCGGGCTTTCTTTAGTGGATGGAGTTTTCCACTTTGATCATAGTCATGATCCAGTCCTGCTATTATGAGACAGTGGTTACAGAGATGCTTGTTACAGTGATTTCCTTACTCGTGTGGGTCGCTCCCCTCGAGTGCCACTCCGGAGTGTGCGACCGGACGGATCGAGGCCGGTCTGTTATTACTTTAGAGCTTGATCGGACGGGCCGAGGCCGATCTGTTACTTACGTTGGGGACATGACCGTATCAGGCAGTAGTCGGTCAGTATCCCCACAGATGAGATTAGCAGGCAGTGCCAGTGTCCACTGGCGTTAGATTGGGTCATTTTGACAGGCTTCTTGATACTGATGCATACTTTTCCATACTTATTGGTTTACCATGTAGAGGCATATTAGGGGTAGCACTTCATCAGTTGTCATTCATAGCTTCACCCCCCCTTTCTCTTCTTCCCCTTTGCCTCTGATTACCTGGTGGGCATATTTGAGCTGAGGCTTTACCCACTAGGGGAGGCTACTGTTTATAGTAGTACTTACCCCCATTGTCTTTTCTTGTTTCTTTCTTCCCCTTTGTTTTGCAGAGTCCTCTGTGGGAGTTGCTGGGCCGTCAGCAACTGATCGAGGTAAGCGGATTGCAGACTAGATAGAGAGCCACCCGAGGGTTGTAGCACGTAGCTGGAGCTTTTGGGTACCTGGTCTTCTCAGACAGCTTTTGTTTATTTCTTTTGGGTCTGGCTTCTGCCAGCTGTTTATATATTTAGTGGTGAGCTGGGAGAGACATCTGTATTTTCATTCCACTGTTGTACTCTTTTACTTCCAGCTTCTGTCTGAGATACAGTAGTTTTAGTTTAGCTCTGATTATTATGCTCTTTTATTATTATTTCTTATCTGAGCAGGTTACCGACGCTTCGTGTATGTGGAAAATACCGCATGCACGGCGGATCTGTAGACGGGCCCGGGTTCTGGTTTACACCCGGGGCGTGACAGATTAAGTTGGTATCAGAGCTTAGGGATAGGTCAGTTGGGACTTAGGAAACCCTAGGCTTTTGGACAGACCCTAGGATGATAGGGCGTGAGTGGCGTAACATTTTGTGAAAGTCGGTGATTTTGTAGTTGACTCTTCCTGTGAGTGAAGAGAGATCGACATAGCCTATTTCTATTGGACCATTATGTTGGCTGCAGACAACATAAGGTGACAGAAATAGGAGGATGTCTTTTGACTTTCGCCAGATTGGGTCGTGTGGGGTTTTGTTGCTGATGATTGGTTTCTTGTGGCAGGATGCCTCCTCGACGTCGGATTCCCACTCGGGGTGTCCCTTCACCCCCTGTTGAGCCAGAGCAGCCTACCCCCCCCCGAGCTTACTGAGTTGCGGGCCTTGGTGGCCCAGTTGGCGGAGGGTCAGCGCCGCCAGGAGCAGAGGATTGAGCAGCTGCTTGCTCAGAGGGAGGCACCACCCCCAGCTGTTCCTGAGGCCCCTGTGCCTCTTGTTGTACCTTTTGTGCCGACGGCACCATCTTCTAGTAGCGGGGCTCCTGGAGCTATTCAGCCTTTGACTGCGGAGGAGGAGCGGGATTTTTCTGACAAACTCGCTGCGTTTGTTAAGCGGGGACCACCTAGATTCTCGGGGCGGGATGCTCAGCCCCGGGCTGTTGGGAGATGGCTTTCTACGATGGAGAAGCTTTTTCAGGACTTCTTCATCGACCCGAGGTATCGAGTGCACATGGCGGTGCACTGTTTGGATGGAGATGCTGATTTTTGGTGGCAGCGAGTTGAGCCACTGGAGTTCCGGATCACTCGGCAGTTGCCGTGGGAGGAGTTCAAACGGATGGTGTTGGACACCTATTTTTCTACCAGTGTGAAGAAGAAGTTGGAGGACGACTTGAAGAATCTGCAGCAGGGCGATCGATCGGCCCATGTCTATTTCCAGGAGTTCATGGAGTTGCTGAACTGTGTGCCCTTCGTCGCTCGTGACGGTCCACACCAGGTAGAGATGTTTGAGGCGGGCCTTCGCCCAGAGATTTTCACACTTGTGCATGCACAGAGATTTCAGACCCTTGAGGCAGCCGCAGAGCACGCACAGTGGGTGGAGAGAGGCGATCAGGAGGTGGCCAGACGGAGGGCCGCGGTCGCGCAGAGTTCCGACAGGAAGCGACCAGCCCCAGAGGACGGGGGACAGGCCAGCTCATGGAGACCGCCACGGCCGCCGCAGTCCCAGTCTTATGGCCGTGGGCGATCTGAGAGGAGAGGGCCTGGTGGACCCCAGAGACCGCAGCAGCATCAGCAGCAGCACCAGCAGCAGAGATCGCAGCAGAGGCCGCAGAGATCTCAGCAGCAGTCCTCGAGGCAGCAGCAGTCGAGGCATATCCGGCCATCTGATAGGTGTGTTTTCTGCAGGGGGCAGCACCCGTCAGATACATGTGACCAGAGATGGGGACGATGCTTCCGATGTGGACAGCCAGGGCATGTGCGAGCTACCTGCCCCCTTACTACTTCCTCGGCACCTTCTTCGGCATCGGTTCCATATCCCCCTCAGCAGCAGCGACCACCAGCTCAGCGGCCTTATGCTCCAGCGAGCAGGCCGTCCACTTCTTACCCTGTGGATTCTCGACCCCCAGCACCGAGCGGGCGGGTGTATGCCGCCCAGTTGGCGGATTCTCCAGCGGCAGACCAGGTGGTGGCAGGTATTATTCTACTCTTTGGTATTCGGACTCGTACTTTATTCGACACTGGAGCATCTCATTCTTTCATTAGTCGAGCATTTGCATCCCTGCATAGTTTAGAGTTAGAGTCCTTGTCACATGCATTAGAGGTGCAGATTCCCGATTATATTTTGCATGTCGAGGAGCATTGTGTGGCATGCCCGGTACAGTTGGGGCCTTGGATATTGCCTGCAGACTTGCTGGTCTTGCAGCAGCTCCATGATTTTGACTTGGTGTTGGGGATGGATTGGCTATCACGGTACTCCGCCACTATCGACTGCAGAGAGAGGACGGTGACTCTTCGCGAGCCAGGACAGGAGGAGTTCATCTTCAGAGGCTGCCAGAGCACGCTTTTCGCAGCGACCATTTCCTCGGCGAGGGCTAGGAGGATGTTGAGCAGAGGTTGTACTGCCTTTTTGGCCACGGTTGTGGAGGTGCCTACGGCGGCACTGGGACTCGAGGATATCCCTATTGTCCGAGAGTTCCCAGATGTGTTTCCCCCAGAGCTGACGGCGATGCCGCCGGAGAGGGAGATTGAGTTCGTGATTGATGTGGTCCCTGGGACTGCACCAATCTCAAAGGCACCCTATAGGATGGCGCCAGCCGAGTTAAGGGAGTTGAAAGCCCAGCTTCAGGATCTTTTGGATATGGGCTTCATCCGACCCAGTGTTTCTCCGTGGGGAGCGCCTGTGTTGTTTGTTAAGAAGAAGGATGGGTCACTCCGATTGTGCGTGGATTATAGGGATTTGAACAAAGTGACCATCCGGAACAAGTATCCCCTCCCCCGGATAGATGATTTGTTTGATCAGTTACAGGGAGCATCTGTGTTCTCGAAGATTGATCTGCAGTCCGGTTACCACCAGCTTAGGGTGAGGGCCGAGGACATCTCCAAGACGGCTTTCAGATCGCGGTACGGGCATTATGAGTTTACTGTGATGCCTTTTGGGTTGACTAATGCCCCTGCCGCATTCATGGACTTGATGAACAGGATTTTTCAGCCGTTTTTGGATCGGTTTGTGGTGGTGTTCATCGATGATATTCTGATCTACTCCCGGAGTGATCTGGAGCACGAGGAGCACTTGAGGGCCGTGCTACAGCTTCTGCGAGAGAAAAAGTTGTATGCTAAGTTCAAAAAGTGCGAGTTTTGGCTCCGGGAGGTTGCCTTTCTGGGTCACGTGGTTTCAGCTGCTGGAGTGGCGGTGGATCCGGCCAAGGTGGATGCTATTAGAGATTGGCCGAGGCCGACGACTATCACCGAGGTGCGGAGCTTTCTTGGATTGGCGGGCTACTATCGGCGCTTTGTGGAAGGCTTTGCGAAGCTTTCCTCTCCCCTCACTCGTCTGACCAGAAAAGGGGTTAAGTTTGTTTGGAGCGAGACTTGCCAGAGCTGTTTTGAGGAGCTGAAGCAGAGGTTGATGACCGCTCCAATCCTTGCCCTCCCAGTTATGGGGGAAGGATTTGTGATCTACAGTGATGCCTCACATAGTGGTCTGGGGTGTGTGTTGATGCAGCATGGTAGGGTGATTGCCTATGCTTCACGGCAATTAAAGGACTATGAGAGGAATTACCCTACTCATGATCTTGAGCTGGCAGCGGTGGTGTTTGCTCTGAAGCTGTGGCGGCATTATTTGTATGGAGAGCATTGCGAGATATATACTGATCACAAGAGCTTGAAGTATCTGTTCACCCAAAAGGAGCTGAATTTGAGGCAACGCCGATGGTTGGAGCTGTTAAAGGATTACGATCTGAGTATCCTTTATCATCCCGGCAAGGCCAATGTTGTGGCGGATGCTTTGAGTAGGAGGACGAGTCTGAGCTTATTGATCTCGCAGCAGGCGCCGTTGGTCGAGCAGATGAGGCGGTTACAGTTGGAGGTAGTATCCCCTGGGGTCTCTGCTAGACTCATGTCTATGGTCTTGCAGCCCACTCTGTTGGAGAGGATCAGGGACACTCAGAGTGAGGACCCCCACTTGATGAGGATCAGGACGCAGCTTCAGGCGGATCAGACAGGGGATTTTTCTGTGGATAGCTCGGGAGTACTGCGGTACAGGGACCGAGTGTGTGTGCCTATGGATCAGGAGATTAGAGATCAGATTTTGAGAGAGGCCCATTTTACACCTTATACCATCCATCCTGGAGGTACTAAGATGTATAAGGATCTCAAGGCACAGTTTTGGTGGCCCGGGATGAAGCGGGACATTGGGAGATTCGTAGCTCATTGTCTAACTTGCCAGCAAGTGAAAGCAGAGCATCGCGTTCCTGCTGGTAAGTTGCAGAGTCTTCCAATTCCCGAGTGGAAATGGGACCACGTCACTATGGATTTCGTCGCTGGATTGCCAAGGGCGCAGAGCGGGGCTGATGCGATCTGGGTTATTGTGGACAGGCTCACCAAGTCGGCGCACTTCTTACCGGTTCAGATGACCTGGTCACTAGAGCGTTTGGCACAGTTATATCTGGATGAGATAGTGAGGCTTCACGGCATACCTGCTTCGATTGTGTCAGATCGAGACCCGAGATTCGTATCACGCTTTTGGGGGAGTTTGCATTCTGCATTGGGGACTCAGCTCAGGTTTAGCACTGCTTTCCACCCACAGACCGATGGACAGTCAGAACGCACCATACAGACCCTCGAGGATATGTTGAGAGCGTGCGTTATGGATTTTGGAGGAGGGTGGTACCGGCACTTGTCGTTGGTTGAGTTCGCGTACA
The DNA here is from genome assembly GCA_029204045.2 of Tillandsia leiboldiana. Taxonomy (NCBI): domain Eukaryota; kingdom Viridiplantae; phylum Streptophyta; class Magnoliopsida; order Poales; family Bromeliaceae; genus Tillandsia; species Tillandsia leiboldiana. The sequence continues at coordinate 64,610 of JAQNDB010000621.1, read as the reverse complement.
ACAACAGCTATCAGGCGAGCATCCAGATGGCTCCGTTTGAGGCGTTGTATGGACGCAAGTGTCGGTCTCCCTTATTTTGGAGTGACGTGGGTGAGAGAAGGACTTTGGGACCGGATTTGCTTTTGGAGGCTGAGGAAAAGGTCAGAGTCATTCGCCGACACCTTGTGACAGCCCAGAGTCGTCAGAGGAGCTACGCCGACACTCGACGGCGAGACCTGGAGTTTCAGGTTGGTGATCATGTCTTCTTGAAGGTCTCGCCCTCGAAAGGGGTCCGGAGATTTGGAGTACGGGGAAAGCTCAGTCCCCGCTTTATTGGACCCTTTGAGGTACTTGACAGAGTTGGTCCTGTGGCATACAGAGTTGCTTTACCCCCGCGCCTGGCCGGAGTTCATGATGTCTTCCATGTCTTAGCTCTGAGGAGATATGTTTTTGACCCGTCGCATGTGATTGACTTCACTCCTTTGGAGATCGGCGAGGACTTGGTCTACGAGGAGCGCCCGTTGCGAATTCTTGCTCGTGAGGTGAGGGAATTGCGCAATCGGGCCATTCCGTATGTGAAGATCCTGTGGAGCAATCACGAGGAGCGAGAGGCTACTTGGGAGCTGGAGACAGTGATGAGGGATGCCTACCCTTTCTTATTCGAGACTTCTATTTGAGGTACGTCTCTTCTGTTTTCTTTGTTTCGGGGACGAAACTTTTTTTTAGTGGGGGAGGATGTAGGACCCCTGAACCCCCATGCAGCTTTTTCCCATGAATCCACTGTGCAAACACCTGTTGATGGTGTATCTGGCCCATGGTGCATCAAAGGGATGCCACAGATGGACCCTGTGAGCTTTGGTTGGCTGTATTGGCCTTCGGCTACTTTTGCCGAATTTTGGGAAAGGAATTTGGCCAAACAGAGGGTGGATTTGGATTCAGTGCGGAAAAACGCTTGAAAACGACTTTTTGTTTGCTAACTTCTGAGTCCGGATGCCCAAAAACGGACTCCCGAAAGTTTTACTGGATTTTTGGTGCATGGGGGAGCCGTGGACCGGCGGGGGTGCCACGTGGCAGGCTCGGATTGGCCGGCGCACGCGGCTGGGTCCACGGAAGGTCTGGGCTGTGACCGGGGTGCACCGCGGGGCGCGTGGACCGGCGGGTGTCCACGTGGCAGCGCCTGATTGGGCGGCCCAAGCGCGCTTGGTCCACGGGCGAGCGCGGGGAGGCGTGGACCGGGGGCGCGCCACGTGGCAGCACCCGGTTGGCGGGCGCATGTGCGCGCGGTCCACGCAGCGCGCGGGGCAGGTCGCGGGCAGGTGGCCGTGCGCGGGGCAGGTACGGCGACGTGGGCAGCGCCACGTGGCGCCCGCTGATTCGCGGGCGCCACCTACCGCGTTGACGCGGGCGGGGGACACGTGGCGCACTCCGCGGCAGCTTGCATGGCTGCCGCCTGTTCGGGCGACACGTGGCGGGCGCCGGGGCGGGTCGGACGAAGCCAGGATCCCGTCCGACGGAGCATTTTGGGCTGGGCCGCACTGTGCGCGCCCGAAAGTTCTGGGCCGGGCCGCACTGTGTGCGCCCGAAAACTTTCGGGCGCCCGAAAGTTGGGACCTGATGGGTATTTTCCCAAAAGATTTCTTCAGCCTATAAATAGCCAGCCCGAGCCCACTTTGCTGCCTTTTTTCTCTCTGTCTGTGCAAGATCTCCCCGAGCTTCCTCTTGGTGAAATTTTCCCCTCTTAATCCTTGATCTTCCTACCAAGTTCTAGGATTTTAGGAGGCTCGAATCCCGAGGTTCCCCATTTTACGACGCGGCGCGACGTTGCATTCCTGGGTTCTTCTTCGGCGCAGCGACAGTGTTTTAGCTCCCCTGGGCTACCCCGAGATCATTTTGCTGTGATTCTTGCGCCGGTAGACTCCTAAGAGGTAGGACTTCATCTTTCGTTTTGGTCGCGCTTTCTCGTTTCGAGGTTTTGGCATGGATCCCGAGGCAAACAGTGACCCCATTTTCTGTGTGGACTTCCTTGACAGCAGCGGGGTATTTTGGCCATATCTTTGCGCACGAGCATCTGACGGAAACGAGCTTATACAACTTTTTCATCTACGGATCGCAAGGAACGCGCTCGTATTTTTATTGGATTTTTGTGAGATTTATTTCGAGGTGAAATTACTGTTTTCTCAGTGAATAGTGCACAGTTTTTAGCACAGATTTTTGTATGAGTGTACCCCCTTGCCGAATTTTTATCTTGACTTACCGAACTCAGATTTGGGCGTGCAAGGTATTGTTGCGAAGCTATCGACGCGAGGATCGCTGTGATATTTTTCTTGGAATTTCCTGGGCACTTTCTGCAGGTGATAATTTAACAGTTTTGAATCCAAGGTTGTATATGGTTATAAGAGCAATAATTGGGAGCCTAAGTGTAATTAGTGAGCTTTGTATTGTACCAGGAATATTACGGGTGTGCTAAAATTGTGGGAGCAAGGATTTGGAGTTTTGGTATTTTCTTGCTGTACGGATCCGGACAGTTAGCACTTCAGGTGGGTGGTTGTTGTACTCCTCTCCTTTGGTATGCCCACTAGGAACATCAGAGTGTTCCCTCATTTTTGAGGCCCAAAGTATTATTAGTAACCTTGCATGCTCTAGGGAATTAATTATTGGTTGATTGATCTTTGATAAATTGTTATTTGATCCATGTGGAAATTGTTGGACTGCATGTTTAGGGTTAAAATAATAGTTGAGGATTATAAAATTGCTAAATATTCTATGAGACTGTCACTTTAGCTTATGTCACTCTGGACTGATTACTCTTGGAAAATGGACAACATATTGAGACAATGCATGATTAAACGGGTCACTTAAATATTGACATCTTTTATTGCTACACTATCTTTTGGGACTTGACTTAGGAGAAACCATGCATTTATTCTTTTCTTCTCCTATTATCGATAGACTTGCGGCATAGTCGCTCAGGTTCGAGCGTGTGTTGGACAGTGTAGCCAGGTATTGGGGATTTGGGACAGGTTGGGCTTTTGACAGGGTGTTGCGGCGACCACGGATCTTGGGTGGTTGACCGGGTTGTTACTGTTGCATCAGATTGGGGGTTTTGGGGATCGGGCTTTCTTTAGTGGATGGAGTTTTCCACTTTGATCATAGTCATGATCCAGTCCTGCTATTATGAGACAGTGGTTACAGAGATGCTTGTTACAGTGATTTCCTTACTCGTGTGGGTCGCTCCCCTCGAGTGCCACTCCGGAGTGTGCGACCGGACGGATCGAGGCCGGTCTGTTATTACTTTAGAGCTTGATCGGACGGGCCGAGGCCGATCTGTTACTTACGTTGGGGACATGACCGTATCAGGCAGTAGTCGGTCAGTATCCCCACAGATGAGATTAGCAGGCAGTGACAGTGTCCACTGGCGTTAGATTGGGTCATTTTGACAGGCTTCTTGATACTGATGCATACTTTTCCATACTTATTGGTTTACCATGTAGAGGCATATTAGGGGTAGCACTTCATCAGTTGTCATTCATAGCTTCACCCTCCTTTCTCTTCTTCCCCTTTTGCCTCTGATTACCTGGTGGGCATATTTGAGCTGAGGCTTTACCCACTAGGGGAGGCTACTGTTTATAGTAGTACTTACCCCCATTGTCTTTTCTTGTTTCTTTCTTCCCCTTTGTTTTGCAGAGTCCTCTGTGGGAGTTGCTGGGCCGTCAGCAACTGATCGAGGTAAGCGGATTGCAGACTAGATAGAGAGCCACCCGAGGGTTGTAGCACGTAGCTGGAGCTTTTGGGTACCTGGTCTTCTCAGACAGCTTTTGTTTATTTCTTTTTGGGTCTGGCTTCTGCCAGCTGTTTGTATATTTAGTGGTGAGCTGGGAGAGACATCTGTATTTTTATTCCACTGTTGTACTCTTTTACTTCCAGCTTCTGTCTGAGATACAGTAGTTTTAGTTTAGCTCTGATTATTATGCTCTTTTATTATTATTTCTTATCTGAGCAGGTTACCGACGCTTCGTGTATGTGGAAAATACCGCATGCACGGCGGATCTGTAGACGGGCCCGGGTTCTGGTTTACACCCGGGGCGTGACAGCTCAGCGCCTTTAAAGGCGCTGAGTCACTCAGCGCCTTTAGTGCGCTGCTACTGTCCAACTATTTACCCATATTTTTACTTTATTTTTTTATAACACTTATTTAAATTTATTAATTAATTTCACCTTTCAATATTTATATTTCATAAAGTAATGAAATTCTCACTATATTTTAAAATAAATGAAAATATTTTATTTAATTTTTTATTTTGAAAGTAGTTATTAATATTTTTTATTTAAAGTTATATAAAAAAAAAATTATAAAACCCGACCCTTCGTACCAGTACGGAATTATGCGTACCGGTACTGATGTACAGATAGTTTCGGTACACATCCAAGTTCCTCAAAACCCGAAAGCATCACACTTGGATTCCTCACTCAGTACCGGTACTCAATGTTGACTACCGGTACTGAGGGAGGAATCCAAGTGTGATGCTTTCGGGTTTTGAGGAACTTTGAAGTGTACCGGGGATAAAGAAACTATGGAATTCGACAGTTCAACAGTAATAGTACGAATAATATTGGGGATTATATTTAAAATATAAAAATATATTTTATACAGTTATGATTTTAAATATGTAATTGAAGATATTTATTAACAAAAGATATTACACTTTATATATTTTTGTATAAATGAAGAAAATGTAAAAAAAACTTAATAAGTCATTTATAAAGTTAATAAGTAATTTATAATATATATATATATATATATATATATATATATATATATATATATATATATATATATATATATATATATATATATATATATATATATATATATATAAAATTAAGAATTTAGAACTGCATACCGTTAGTTGTTGAAATTTCAAAAGTGTACCGGCGCATGAATTTGGATGTGTACCGGCGCCATGTGTACCGGTACCCAATTATGAGTACCGATTCTGATTGAGGAATCGAAGCGTGAGGCTTTCGGGGTCCGAGGAACTTCGATTAGTACCGGAACCATGTGTACCGGTACTCAATCCTCAGTACCGGTACAGAGTACCGGTACAGAGTGACGAATCCAAGTGTGAGGCTTTCGGGTTTTCAGGAACTTGGATGTGTACCGGAACCTTGGGTTGCTCACTCTGTACCGGTGCATATGGTTCCGGTACACATCTAAGTTCCTCATAACCCGAAAGCCTCACAATTGGATTCCTCAAGACATTCTATAGCTGTCCCCATATAGGTGTGCCCTTCAAAAAGACCATATATAGCTGTCCCCTTTTGAATATAGGTGTGCATATATGACTGCACGGGGAACCCTCTATAATTGTCCGGTACTGTGTATATGACTGTACGGGGAACCCTCTATAATTGTCTACGAAACCCATTTATAGCTGTTCCGGTACTCAATATATGAGTTGGATTCTATATATATGCTCAAATAAAACAGATTGCAGGATAAAAGGGACATAGAAGGGACTGTTCCTGTAGGACCAGTCATATATACGTATAGGAAGATAGAAGGGACAACTATGAAAGGTACAGCTATAGTCTGGTTACTGTACGGTCATATATGCATAATGGTACAGTTATATACTGGTTTTGTGAGGTCCCGGAATCCCCCGCGTAGGGTTTGCTGGTTGTTGGGCAGCTTTTGGTGGCCGTTGGGAGTGTTTGTGCGCTTGTCGGGCCCGAGAAATGGATTTGTGGTGCAATTCGGGTTTTAGTTTGCATCACTGGAGGCCTACGTGATGTGTCGGTGGTGTTTGTGCGCAATTTGGACACAAGTGTTGGACCTTGGGCTTAAAAGGAGATCCCGTGGAAAATTGGAGGACCCGTCGAGTGTTTGGAAGTGGTTTCGCGCGACGCAGATGTCAAATTTGGACTCCGGGCGAAGTTTGGATAAAAGATTACCCCTCTGGTTGCCTTCGGGAATTTTTAGAGTTGCAGTTTGGCAAATCGGACTTCAGAATTGGGCCCGGCGCGGAAATCGGATCAAGTCGGCTATCCGGGGGCACTCCGCAATTTTCGGTTCAGAATTTGGAAAAATGGACATCATTTTTGGATTCAGCGCGCGAAATCGCTAGGAATGGACTATTTACTTGTTTGGTTTGGAGCCCGGTTGAGTTGCGCGTTTTTCGAGGCATCGCGGCACGTTTTTCGAGGTGTGGCGCGGATCCCGAGGTGGCGCGCGGCTCGAGGCGGCGTACGGACGCGGGAATGCGCACGTCTGGCGCGCATTGGGAACACGTACCTGCGCGGGTCAGCGCAGGGGCCGCCACGTGGCGGCCCCCCGTTGGCGCCCGCGCGAGCGCGGGGGCACGCGCGCCTGTGTAACGGGCGCGTGTCCCGCGCCTGGGGGGCGTGCGGTGTAACGCGCCCGTGTGGCGGGCGCGTTACCGCACGCCGCGTGGCACCGTGGGCGCGCGCGTGGACCGGGCGCGCGCACCCATGCGCCGTGGACCGGCGGTTGTGGCCTCCCATTGGCCGGCGCCGTGGACCGGGCCCGTGGACCGGAACCGTGGACCACCTCTTTCTCTTTTCTTTTTCTTCTTCTTCTTTCTCCCCCGAGCGCCATTTCTTCTCCTCTTTCTTTTCTTCCTTCTTCACCCGAGCGAGAGAGGGAGTGAGGAGGAGATTTTTGGGGTTTGTGGCGGTGCGCCGTGGACCTCGCGGAGCGCGCGAGGTGTTCCAAACGGGTCGGTTGGGCGGTGCGACGCGTCGAGGTTGGTCCCGCACTTTGTTTTTTCGGTGTTTTTAGCACAGTTTTGGAGCGTTCTTTTGGACAGTGTTTTAACCCTCTTGCTCTTATCTGTGTTAGGGACTGTGTTTTACTGCACCATTTTGCGTGCGGTCCCCGACGGCGTGCACCGTTTTGCGTGCAGACTTCGTTTTGCGCGCGGGTTTCGGCACCGTGCTCCGTTTTGCGTGCAGACTCCGTTTTGCGCGCGGGTTTCGGCACCGTGCTCCGTTTTGCGTGCAGACTCCGTTTTGCGCGTGGGTTTCGGCACCGTGCTCCGTTTTGCGTGCAGACTCCGTTTTGCGCGCGGGTTTCGGCACAGTGCATCGTTTTGCGTGCGGATCGCGTGGAGGCCAATTGCAAGTGTCTACGAGCAATTGGTGGCACATCGAGGTGGGTGGCCTTGCTTTCAGGATCTTTGGACTGTGCTCTAATTCTATTGATATAGAATCATGCATGATAGTGGTTGGACTTGGTAGCATGCTAGAATTTGAATGTTATTATTCCTTGTTTTTATCTGTTGATCGTTTGATCTCTTCTACTTCCTACCGCCTGTTAATTATCTGTTATCTTGGAACCTGACCTAGCACCCCTGTCATATGTTGCATGTGTAATCAGACCAGTAGAAAACCCTCACTTGGGCTAGGGTTATTTATGTTTAGACATCCACACTTTATGTTTCATTCCTGGACTTAGTGTTATCCTCGCCCGGGTAGTGGGCCGAGCGGTCGGGACTTCTTTTTAGTGTGGGATGCGTTTGCACTCGTGCTTGGGAGCAGAGTGGAGTCTGGTAGATGTAGTGTACCGCTTGTCTGTACCGGGAACCGTTTTGGGTAAACGGTGGTCCCGGGAGGTCTTGTTTTCCCCTGTTGGGGTTGTCGCCACTGTGTTAGTGGGTGTAGTTTACTAGTGTTAGCCGGACCTAGAACCCAGAACCCTTTTCGACATACACATGATTTTAGTCTACCAATGTTTTCTTCCAAGCATCGAAGGGCCGCTGGAGTCTGTTCTTGTTTGATTGGACAAAGGCATCAGCCCTTCGGGGTTTGGGTAAAACACTTGTTTTCTAACTGTTTTTCTAAAAAGAACTAAAATCATTAAATATGGATTTCTTCCAGATCAAATTAGTTTTCAATAACAAATGTCACCTTGTTCCTGTAAATCTCCACACTCGAAAGGATTCGAGTGGTCTGGGTTCTAGGGGCCGTTCCTCTGTCGGGACGAAAGCCACGGGGGCCGAGCTTGGAACCTGTTCTTGTTTGATAGGGTTGTAGGTGTAGGTCTCCCGGGACTTTCGGGCCCTGTTGGTGTCTGCTGCGAGTTGTACTGTGATTATTGCTTTCCCGAACTATAAGGGATCGGGAACTTCGATAGTCGGAGCCTAGAGTCTGTTCTTGTTTGATAGGGTTCTTAGCACCGGTCTATCGGGTTTCCGAACCCTTATGGTGTCGGTCTTTCTGGAGAGTTTAGTGTTCTGTTGTGGGAGCCGTCTAGTGGACGGTGGCCCCAGCTGTGTGACTTCCAGCTTGTGGTTGAGAGTTGCTGTTGTTGGTCGGTCTTGTTGATCGTGGTTTGGACTATAGCCTGCATGAGCCATATTTGAGCTCGACAGAGATACGCGGATACTTTCCTCGGTGGGGTCGCTCCCCTCGAGAGCCACTCCGGAGTTGGGCCTGTTACTTGCTATCGCGACTTGTCGACGCCGTCCCTCTGACTGGGCCAGTTAGTGGCAGTCACGGACACCCTATGGTAGACCCGTCCTGTTGAGGATGTGCGGCAGTAGGTGGGCGCAGGTTTGACTGGACCCTTGAGGCAGTCAGTTTAGATTTGGTGAGTTTACTGTGTGTGTTAGTAGATGCATCATGTTCCATCTGTTCCTTTTCTTGAGCATCTAGATAGAGGCATAGTAGCTGTAGAGTTACTTTTCCAGCCATTTCATTTCAGTATTATTGTTACTTTATGCCTCTAGTAGACTTAGTGGGCAGACCGTCGGGCTTGTTTGCGGCACCCACTGAGAACTACTTGGGACGTAGTTCTCACACCCGTCGTGGTGTATTTTCCCGCAGGGACTTCTACTCCTGTTCCTGCTGCTCCTGTTGCTGCTTCTTCTGATCGAGGTAAGGGAGTCGCGAGATAGTTCCCTACCAGTCATCGTCCAGAGAGTAGATGTACCCCCGGTCTTGTTGGAGAGTTTATGTTGAGCGACCTTGTAGTAAGTTATAGAGTTGTATTTTATTTTGCTGCTTGAGAGACTTATGTACTTTTGGTGAGGACCTTGTGTTGTATATAGCTTTTATTTCTAGCAGTTTTACTTTCAGCTCTGATATCTGTATAGTATAGATGCTCTTTTGCAGGTTAGTCGCTTCGTCTATACGGGGCTTCCCGTATGGGCGGCGGATCTGTTGGCGAGCCCGGGTCGCAGTTTCGACCCCGGGGCGTGACAGATTAGGTGGTATCAGAGCCTAGGTTGTAGGTCGTGGTGGACTTAGAAACCCTAGGCTTGTGGTTGGACATTAGGATGACTACGTGAGAGTCGTGACTTATAGCGAGAGTCCTGATTGAGTTTCTTACCTCTCCCAAGAGACGGGATGAGTGATTGGCATGTTTATTCTCCTAAGTGATTATGTTGGCTGCAGACAACATAATGCTATGGAATGGGTGACATGTCTTAGACTTTCGCTGGATTGGGTCGTATGGTTGTTGTGTCCTGATGTTTGTTATTGTGCAGTGGACTACGATGCCTCTGAGATGTCGTGCAGTGTGGTGAAGAGGGCACATCCCGCATCTGATGGGTACCCGAGCAGCGGGAGGCAGAGCTATCAGAGCAGAGCGAGACCCAGGGTTATGGACCCAGATGTTACCGATGTCGGAGGCTGTCCGATGCCAGGAGTAGGCCATGGAACGTTTGATGCGCCTGTTGGAGCAGAGAACACAGCCAGTTGCAGTACTGTTTGAGAGTCCTCCAGTACCTCCTTCCTATGCAGTGGCATATGCAGTTGTACTAGTGGCACCGATGGAGTGAGCAACCCCCTCCGTGTCGACGAGTAGTGCCGAAGCACCGAGGTAGGGTGGATGGCGGATAGTAGATAAACTTTGGGACATCATCGGTCGATAGGGCCAGTCCCGGCAGTCCGATCCACCCGATTTGCAGGTTTGAGCTTGGAGCAGTGGGAGGCTGAAAACTGGATAGCAACAATGGAGAAGCTTCAGGTACACTTGGCTACGCACTTTTGGGAAGAGGACGCCGAGATTTGGTGGCGTCGAGTTCGTCCTGCTGGACCACCGAGAGTGCAGTTGTTGACTTGGAACCAGTTTCGTGCTTAACTGCTCAAGGCCTTCTTTCCTGACAGTGTAAGCAGAAACTGGAAGGGGATCCTAGACGCCTGCAGCAGGGGAGTCGACCTCTTCTGGAGTATGTTCGCGAGTTTTGCGATTGTTGAGCAGTGTACCCCATGTCGCCCAGGATGAGGCCCAGGAAGTTGAGCTAGTTGAGAGAGGACTGCATCGGAATATCTATCACTTGGTGTATTCTCGACGAGTGCCGACGTTAGATGCAGCGATTGAGCAGGCTCGGTGGGTTGACAGAGGATCAGTGATCACGTCAGAGAGAGACGGAGCGCCAGGGACCAGCTCCGAGGAGAGACATCCAGTGCCGCCTGAGTTTGGATAGTTGAGTAGATCGAGACCCCCGGGGCCGCCATGATCCCAGTCTGAGGGTCGTGAGTCTCAGAGGAGACAGAGACCAGGAGGTTCTCCACAGCCGATGTATCAGCAGCAGCAGCGGGATGACTATGTCATTTGTGGTAGGCCGCATTCTGCGTCGCAGTGTGACCACAGGCAGAGGCGATGTTTTTCGTGTGGACAGTCGGGGCATTTTCAGGCAGCATGCCCTCGAGCAGTACTTACAGCAATACCGCTTGCGACGGCACCCCCTCTACCTCTTCGGGATGAAGGAACTCCGCCGATTTACCGCCAGGCAGATAGGGATACGATGTCGGGGCAGACTGAGCGACGACCACCTACATCGAGCGGATGAGTCTGTACCGCCCGGTTGGAGGGCGCTACGGCAGTGGACCAGGTTGTCGCGGGCATGTTATCTTTACAGCAGTTTGGGTTGAGTGTTTTCGGCTTTCCTGTCTGGACTGGAGGTAGAGTTGTTACCACGTGCACTAGAGGTACAGGTTCCTGTTGGTGTTGTGCATGTGGGGGAGCCTTTTGGATTGTGTCCAGTACTGTCGAGACTTGGAATTATACCGGCAGGTGTTACAGTTCAGGGGCAGCTCCACGACTCAGATTGAGCACACTGGATGGACCAGTTGTTGCGGTATTGTTCAACGGCTAATTGTGGAAGGAGATCAGTTAACCTTCCGCGAGTTGGACTAGAGGAGTTCATTTTCATAGATCACCGGGGTATCCTTCCTTCAGCTGTGGCTTCAGCGGGTTGCGGCTTGGTGCTACTTTTGGATCGTTGGCGACGATTAGGACTAGAGGTTGTGTCCGTAGGGGTCGCGATTAGATCGTAGCTTTCGTTTTGTTGCCATGGCAGGAACGACTTCAACACTTCTCTCCCTTTTCTCGCCGGTGTGCTGAAATTCTCGAACGGAACGAAAACTTCGAAAGACTGCTCCAGAAATGGAGACGGTGCCCGAACCTGTTCTTGTTTGATTGGGGCAAGGGCATTGGTGCTTTCGAAATTTTCGGACTTTTCGTTAATTTCAGCCGTTTTCTAAATTGAGAGTTGTGGTTGACGACTTTCCGGCTGGTGGGGCCTTTACCCTTCTTGTTGGTTGTGTTGGCGTAGTACGTGTAGTATTGGACGAGTAGAGTTGGTCGTTCTTCCTTGTCCTCTGTCCTTTGGAACTTCTGAGTTTTTCCAGCTTTCGGACTCCTGGCCGTGTGGAACTCGCTTCGCGGAGTGTGCGTAGCGACTGGGGAGATGGAGACGGTGTTGATGGATACTTACTTGTGGCTTCGGAACTCCCCTTTTGGGCTGTGTTAGTTTCGAGGACGAAACTTTCTTTTAGTGGGGGAGAGTGTGAGGTCCCGGAATCCCCCGCGTAGGGTTTGCTGGTTGTTGGGCAGCTTTTGGTGGCCGTTGGGAGTGTTTGTGCGCTTGTCGGGCCCGAGAAATGGATTTTGTGGTGCAATTCGGGTTTTAGTTTGCATCACTGGAGGCCTGCGTGATGTGTCGGTGGTGTTTGTGCGCAATTTGGACACAAGTGTTGGACCTTGGGCTTAAAAGGAGATCCCGTGGAAAATTGGAGGACCCGTCGAGTGTTTGGAAGTGGTTTCGCGCGACGCAGATGTCAAATTTGGACTCCGGGCGAAGTTTGGATAAAAGATTACCCCTCCGGTTGCCTTCGGGAATTTTTAGAGTTGCAGTTTGGCAAATCGGACTTCAGAATTGGGCCCGGCGCGGAAATCGGATCAAGTTGGCTATCCGGGGGCACTCCGTAATTTTCGGTTCAGAATTTGGAAAAATGGACATCATTTTTGGATTCAGCGCGCGAAATCGCTAGGAATGGACTATTTACTTGTTTGGTTTGGAGCCCGGTTGAGTTGCGCGTTTTTCGAGGCATCGCGGCACGTTTTTCGAGGTGTGGCGCGGATCCCGAGGTGGCGCGCGGCTCGAGGCAGCGTACGGACGCGGGAATGCGCGCGTCTGGCGCGCATTGGGAACACGCACCTGCGCGGGTCAGCGCAGGGGCCGCCACGTGGCGGCCCCCCGTTGGCGCCCGCGCGAGCGCGGGGGCACGCGCGCCTGTGTAACGGGCGCGTGTCCCGCGCCTGGGGGGCGTGCGGTGTAACGCGCCCGTGTGGCGGGCGCGTTACCGCACGCCGCGTGGCACCGTGGGCGCGCGCGTGGACCGGGCGCGCGCACCCATGCGCCGTGGACCGGCGGTTGTGGCCTCCCATTGGCCGGCGCCGTGGACCGGGCCCGTGGACCGGAACCGTGGACCACCTCTTTCTCTTTTCTTTTTCTTCTTCTTCTTTCTCCCCCGAGCGCCATTTCTTCTCCTCTTTCTTTTCTTCCTTCTTCACCCGAGCGAGAGAGGGAGTGAGGAGGAGATTTTTGGGGTTTGTGGCGGTGCGCCGTGGACCTCGCGGAGCGCGCGAGGTGTTCCAAACGGGTCGGTTGGGCGGTGCGACGCGTCGAGGTTGGTCCCGCACTTTGTTTTTTCGGTGTTTTTAGCACAGTTTTGGAGCGTTCTTTTGGACAGTGTTTTAACCCTCTTGCTCTTATCTGTGTTAGGGACTGTGTTTTACTGCACCGTTTTGCGTGCGGTCCCCGACGGCGTGCACCGTTTTGCGTGCAGACTCTGTTTTGCGCGCGGGTTTCGGCACCGTGCTCCGTTTTGCGTGCAGACTCCGTTTTGCGCGCGGGTTTCGGCACCGTGCTCCGTTTTGCGTGCAGACTCCGTTTTGCGCGCGGGTTTCGGCACCGTGCTCCGTTTTGCGTGCAGACTCCGTTTTGCGCGCGGGTTTCGGCACAGTGCATCGTTTTGCGTGCGGATCGCGTGGAGGCCAATTGCAAGTGTCTACGAGCAATTGGTGGCACATCGAGGTGGGTGGCCTTGCTTTCAGGATCTTTGGATTGTGCTCTAATTCTATTGATATAGAATCATGCATGATAGTGGTTGGACTTGGTAGCATGCTAGAATTTGAATGTTATTATTCCTTGTTTTTATCTGTTGATCGTTTGATCTCTTCTACTTCCTACCGCCTGTTAATTATCTGTTATCTTGGAACCTGACCTAGCACCCCTGTCATATGTTGCATGTGTAATCAGACCAGTAGAAAACCCTCACTTGGGCTAGGGTTATTTATGTTTAGACATCCACACTTTATGTTTCATTCCTGGACTTAGTGTTATCCTCGCCCGGGTAGTGGGCCGAGCGGTCGGGACTTCTTTTTAGTGTGGGATGCGTTTGCACTCGTGCTTGGGAGCAGAGTGGAGTCTGGTAGATGTAGTGTACCGCTTGTCTGTACCGGGAACCGTTTTGGGTAAACGGTGGTCCCGGGAGGTCTTGTTTTCCCCTGTTGGGGTTGTCGCCACTGTGTTAGTGGGTGTAGTTTACTAGTGTTAGCCGGACCTAGAACCCAGAACCCTTTTCGACATACACATGATTTTAGTCTACCAATGTTTTCTTCCAAGCATCGAAGGGCCGCTGGAGTCTGTTCTTGTTTGATTGGACAAAGGCATCAGCCCTTCGGGGTTTGGGTAAAACACTTGTTTTCTAACTGTTTTTCTAAAAAGAACTAAAATCATTAAATATGGATTTCTTCCAGATCAAATTAGTTTTCAATAACAAATGTCACCTTGTTCCTGTAAATCTCCACACTCGAAAGGATTCGAGTGGTCTGGGTTCTAGGGGCCGTTCCTCTGTCGGGACGAAAGCCACGGGGGCCGAGCCTGGAACCTGTTCTTGTTTGATAGGGTTGTAGGTGTAGGTCTCCCGGGACTTTCGGGCCCTGTTGGTGTCTGCTGCGAGTTGTACTGTGATTATTGCTTTCCCGAACTATAAGGGATCGGGAACTTCGATAGTCGGAGCCTAGAGTCTGTTCTTGTTTGATAGGGTTCTTAGCACCGGTCTATCGGGTTTCCGAACCCTTATGGTGTCGGTCTTTCTGGAGAGTTTAGTGTTCTGTTGTGGGAGCCGTCTAGTGGACGGTGGCCCCAGCTGTGTGACTTCCAGCTTGTGGTTGAGAGTTGCTGTTGTTGGTCGGTCTTGTTGATCGTGGTTTGGACTATAGCCTGCATGAGCCATATTTGAGCTCGACAGAGATACGCGGATACTTTCCTCGGTGGGGTCGCTCCCCTCGAGAGCCACTCCGGAGTTGGGCCTGTTACTTGCTATCGCGACTTGTCGACGCCGTCCCTCTGACTGGGCCAGTTAGTGGCAGTCACGGACACCCTACGGTAGACCAGTCCTGTTGAGGATGTGCGGCAGTAGGTGGGCGCAGGTTTGACTGGACCCTTGAGGCAGTCAGTTTAGATTTGGTGAGTTTACTGTGTGTGTTAGTAGATGCATCATGTTCCATCTGTTCCTTTTCTTGAGCATCTAGATAGAGGCATAGTAGCTGTAGAGTTACTTTTCCAGCCATTTCATTTCAGTATTATTGTTACTTTATGCCTCTAGTAGACTTAGTGGGCAGACCGTCGGGCTTGTTGGCGGCACCCACTGAGAACTACTTGGGACGTAGTTCTCACACCCGTCGTGGTGTATTTTCCCGCAGGGACTTCTACTCCTGTTCCTGCTGCTCCTGTTGCTGCTTCTTCTGATCGAGGTAAGGGAGTCGCGAGATAGTTCCCTACCAGTCGTCGTCCAGAGAGTAGATGTACCCCCGGTCTTGTTGGAGAGTTTATGTTGAGCGACCTTGTAGTAAGTTATAGAGTTGTATTTTATTTTGCTGCTTGAGAGACTTATGTACTTTTGGTGAGGACCTTGTGTTGTATATAGCTTTTATTTCTAGCAGTTTTACTTTCAGCTCTGATATCTGTATAGTATAGATGCTCTTTTGCAGGTTAGTCGATTCGTCTATACGGGGCTTCCCGTATGGGCGGCGGATCTGTTGGCGAGCCCGGGTCGCAGTTTCGACCCCGGGGCGTGACAGGTTTCGCACAGCTATAGCTGTCCCCTTTCTAGCTGTCCCTTCAGCTATGAAAGGTACAGCTATAATTTGGTTACTGTACAGACATATATGCATAATGGTACAGCTATAGACTGGTTTCGTTCAGTCATATATATAGAAGATAGTATTGGATAGTTTTTGATAGCATAAAGGAACAGTTACTGTATAAAATTTATAATTCTCCAAATTTGGTACAAATTTAATTAACTTTAAAGGATATATATATTTCTATTAATATTTTGAATAAATAAAATATATGCATATATTAAGATTGAAGAAAATGCATTTAGATGCAGCGGATAAATTACATAGTACATTAAGGGCTATTTGTAGGACCGCAATGTTCCCAGCTCTCAATCTCAACAGGTACTATCCATTCTCTACTCCCTACATATACTAATATTTCCTCCGGAATCATGTAGGGATCAATGCATTTTATTAGAACACGATAGTACATTAGATTCTCGGCATATTGGCTCGGGGCATCCGCACGTATGTAGCGTCCAAAACCCGAAACGATTTGTTGTGCCTCTTCGTCCTGATGGCAATAAATAGGATAGTTAAATAGACGAATCCATACATAGTATCTAAATGTTGGCTTGCTTGTCCCACGTTGGGCTTCCCATGAAGATACCGTCATTGCGAATGCGTCATTTCGAATCGGAGAACGACGAATAGCTTTATTCATCGAATTCACTGTAGGAAAAAAAACTATATAATTACCCACTGGACCTTCTGCAAATTGATAATTCGAGGGTTGTCCTCCTATCCGAGTTGCGAGCAACGCAGCTACGGCATCCCGTGAACATTCTAGATCGTTCCCGTAGGCATCGACAACTATCTGCGCTGCACGTTCCAATAATTTATCTGTCTCCTGATGCGCAGGCGTACAAGGAATGATGCAGTAGTTGTTGCGAGGACGGGGGGTATTAGAGCTAGAGATGCAAGGAGAGGGGGAATAGAGCTAGAAGAAAGGGGGTCATTAGAGATAGATCTAGACATGATAACTATATTAGGTATAAGAGAGTGATATTGAGAGGTTGATAAAGTTAGAGTGAGATAGAGAGGGAGATTATTCGATAGTGAGAATGAGAGGAAGAGTGTGCTTAAGGATAGTGGGTTTTGATAGTCCAGTTTCCTCAATTAGATAATTGCTGGGCTTGAGGGGTCTCATGTAAGGAAAATGCAATGGCAAAAATCCAGGCACACTTTTTGTAGTATCAAATGGCAAAAGGGAACAGCTGTATATGGTTTTTGTACAGTCATATAGCACAGCCAATTGATATAGGGAACAGCTATAGATTGCTGCTGTACATTCCAAATTCAAATGGCACAGCCAATTGATTTAGGGAAGAGCTATAGATGGGTTCTGTACAGTCATACGCCAAAAAGGTACACTATTAGCTATAGATTGGTTCTGTACTAGGCACTATTTAGAAGCGAACATCTATATATACTCCTGCAACATCTTAGACTGTACCATACTCTAAAGATGGTAAAAAGTTTTCTTTTGACTATCTTTATGCGTGCCCTTTTGGTAGGGTGTGGATCTTTAACACAGGGCTATTTTCACTATTTTATGCGTGCCCTTTTGGATATAGGTGTGCCCTTCTATAGCTACCCCCTTTTGAATATAGGTGCGCCCTTCTATAGCTGTCCACTTTTCAAAACAGCAATCAATGCTATTTTGTATATAAGACTGTACGAAACCCGTGTCATACCCACAAACCCATCTATAGCTGTTCCTTTTGCATATATGAGTGTACGGACAGCCGCTATAGCTGTCATCTGAATTTGGAATGGAGACCAACATCACACTTCGCCAATGATGCGTACAGGTGTGCCCTTTGGCACTTATGACGGTACGAAAATGAGCTATAGCGGTTCCCTATACCTTTGGCACATACCCCAATTTCAAAACAGCATCCAATGCTATCAAGATTGTTGAAAGCCTGTATAGATTTGACTACACTTACCCCATTTTCAAAGACCTCTCCAAATTGTTCAAAGGCAACTGAGGCACACTATTACCCACTTGGCAGGTGCCTACAGGTGTGCCATTTGGATATACGACAGTACAAAACCAGGCTATAGTTGTCCCCTCGCAAAACAACATCCAATGCTCTAGAATATTCTATAATATAGAATATTCAATATAATTTGCCCTTCGCAAAAGTGCTCAAAGCCCCTCTATAGCCTCCCAAGGAATTATGACCTATAATTCCTCTCGCTTTGTATACCAATATCCACAATATTGTAGTTAGGTACTCAATCTCACCCTACAACCCGCTCACTCTCTATCTCACTCTATCTTCATCCCCCTCTCAATTTCACTCTCGTATACAATTATACTTATCATTGCAAGCTCTAGCTTTAGCCATACCTCTTATTCCTCCCGTCCTCGCAACAACTACTGCATCATTCCTTGGACGCCTGCGCATGAAGAGACTGATAGCCAATTGGAGCGGACGGCGCAAATAGTTGTCGATGCCTATGCAAACGATAGTGAACGTTCGCGGGCTGCCGTGGCCGCGTTGCTCGCAAGTCAGATAGGAGGAAGGCCTCATGATTACCAATTTGCAGGAGGTCCTGTCGGAACTTATATAGTAATTTTCCCTACAGTTACAAGGATGCATAATGTTATTCGTCGTTCTCCAATTCGCAACGACACATTCGCGATGACGGTATCTCCATGGGATGCCAATCGTGGGACAATAACGCCAACATTACAATACTATGTATGGATTCGCCTACATAATTACCCGATTTATTGCCATCAGTACGAAGAGGCAGAAACAATCGTTTCAAGTTTTGGCCGCTACATAAGTGCGAATGATTCTAGCCGACATTGCAAAAATTTCAGATACTATCGCGTGCTGATCAAATGCATTGATCCTAACATGATTCCGGAGCAAGTAACACTATATGTAGACAATAGAGAATGGATCATAAGAGTTGTGATTGAGTCCTGGGAGCGTTGTGAGCCAACAGATAACCCATGGATGTAGATTGTAAATTATATCATGGATGTAAATGATTATTATTCACTCTTAATGATTATTCTTTACCAGAAGTTTTGAACATGCATATATGACTGTGCAGAATCCCTCTATGGGTGTTCCTTAAAACAATTGGCAGAATTTAGTAGATGTGTGTTCCTTAAAAGTGTTAAAGCAACAGCTATTAGATAAGTGTTGAACATTCATATATACAAGATGGAAGACTTGAAATTAGACTGCATACAAGTGTTCCCTTTTATATATATGACTGTGCAGAATCCCTCTAGGGGTGTTCCTTAAAACAATTGGCAGAATTTAGTAGATGGGCGTTCCTTAAAAGTGTTTAAGCAACATCTATAAATAAGTGGTGAACATTCATATATACAAGATGGAGGACTTGAAATTAGGCTGCATAGAAGTCCTCCATCTATGGGTACGTGTACCAGGTTGATTGATATATATTGGATGGCGGCAATGATTAGTTCTTTTATATAACATATGGAGGACTTGAAATTAGACTGCATACAAGTGTTCCCTTTTGTATATATGACTGTGCAGAATCCCTCTAGGGGTGTTCCTTAAAACAATCGGCAGAATTTAGTAGATGGTTGTTCCTTAAAAGTGTTAATGCAACAGCTATAAATAAGTGGTGAACATTCATATATACAAGATGGAGGACTTGAAATTAGACTGCATACAAGTGTTCCCTTTTGTATATATGACTGTGCAGAATCCCTCTAGGGGTGTTCCTTAAAACAATTGGCAGAATTTAGTAAATGGGTGTTCCTTAAAAGTGTTAAAGCAACAGCTATAAATAAGTGGTGAACATTCATATATACAAGATGGAGGACTTGAAATTAGACTGCATACAAGTCCTCCATCTATGGGTGTATATTGGATGGCGGCAATGATTAGTTCTTTTATATAACATATGGGTGTACCAGTCTGCGAATTTATATATCAAAGCAGAATGAAAGATGGAATAATATCGAGTTACATAATTACACGTTGTATTTAAGCAAGATGGAACACTTGAAATTAGACTGCATACAAGTGTTCCCTTTTATAAATTATATCATGGATAAAAATGATGATTCGTCACTCTTAATGATTATTCTTCACCACAAGTTGTGAACATTGATATAAAAAATTAGACTGCATACAAGTGTTCCCTTTTATATATATGACTGTACAGAACCCCTCTATGGGTGTTCATTAAAACAATTGGCAGCTACTAGTAGATGCGTGTTCCTTAAAAGTATTTAAGCAACAGCTATAGGGCTATTTTCACTATCTTTATGCGTGCCCTTTTGGTATGGTGTGGATCTTTAACTATTTTTGGTTTAGCTCATTGGTGTAGCGAACATCTATATATAGCATCATTGGTTTAGCTCTTATTAGTGCTTAGAATTGATAAGAAGAAAAATTGATCATATATATAGCGGTTATCTACTTCATAGCTATATCACATTTCACACATCTATCACCGCCCACTATATTTCAGTTTATATCAAATTTACCATTCATCATGTCTAACCCATTCTCCACACGCCCGAAGAACACCAAATGTTTTATTCCATTCCAGCGTAAATTTCTTGATGCTAATAAGTTGATGGATCGTGCAGCAAAGGTGGCAATTCTTGCCTATGACACTAAAGAAGATTATTCAAAGGATGGAGTGGCTGGTTTCTTAGCTCATCACGTAGGTGGAGATCCCGATGAATATGGATTTGGAAAATGTGCGGATGCCGATTACCTTATATACTTTCCTACTGCAGAGAGTCGGAATAGAGCTATTCGGGATTCTTTTCTGCAGACCTACCAACTCAGCATTATGGTATCGCCATATGAATTCAACCTTGGTCACCGGGCAGTTTTTAAGTACCTTGTATGGATTCGCTTGCATGATTTACCGCTTCAGTGTTATGAGTATGTTGATTTGACAACTATTGTATCTAGTTTCGGATGTTTTATTGGTGGTGATGACCGTTGCCGTCTTCGCGAAAATCTCAAATTTTATCGTCTGTTGATAAAATGTAATAATCTTCAAAACATTCCGGAGTGTGTAACGCTCATTATGGGAAATCGCGAATGGGCAATCAATGTGGAAATAGAGTCGTGGGAACCTTACATAAGTTCCGGCAGTCCTTAATTTTTGGGCAATGGGACTGCAACTTTGCCCATCTAGCATTTTGTTTACAATTGACGGCTACAGTTTTTTGTCCTCTGTATTGTGTAATATAATTTTCTTGACTTTTTTTTCCCTATTGACAATATGGTGTGTGTGCAATGTATGTAGTACAGAACTGTATTTTTTGACAACTAGGTGGTCATATATATATGATCGCCAATCGGATGGCATCCATTTGCAGTACAATAGCTGCATAGTAGTGCCACACCTTTAAATCGTGTTTATGACCCAAGCCGACTTTGCGAAAATTTTAGATACTATCGCGTGCTGATCAAATGCATTGATCCTAACATGATTCCGGAGCAAGTAACACTATATATAGACAATACAGAATGGATCATAAGAGTTGTGATTGAGTCATGGGAGCGTTGCGAGCCAACAGATGACCCATGGAGGTAGATTGTAAATTATATCATGGATGTAAATGATTATTCGTCACTCGTAATGATAATTCTTCACCATAAGTTTTGAACATTCATATACCAAAAGTTAAAGCAACAGCTATAGATAAGTTTGGAACATTCATATATACAAGATGGAAGACTTGAAAGTTGACTGCATACAAGTGTTCCCTTTTATATATATGACTGTACAGAACCCCATCTATGGGTGTTCGTTAAAACAATTGGCAGCTACTAGTAGATGGGTGTTCCTTAAACTCGTCAAAGTTCATCAACTTCCATCCAAGTTCCTCAAAAGCTCGTCAAAGTTCATCAACTCGTTAACCCTATACTCATGCACGGTACCATTAGTCAGCTCGTCAACTTCCATCTAAGTTCCTCAAAACCCGAAAGCCTCACACTTGCAATCCTCAATTAGTACCGGTACACATGGTTCCGGTACACATCCAAGTTCCTCAGAACCCGAAAGCCTCACACTTGCAATCCTCAATTAGTACCGGTACTTATCATTGCGTACCGGTACACATGGTTCCGGTACATATCCAAGTTCCTCAAAACCCGAAAGTAGTATACATGGATTTCTCACTCAGTACCGGGACTCATCATTGAGTACCGGTACACATGGTTTTCTCACTCAGTCCCAGTACATGAAACTTCATCACACAATACCGGTACCGGTACTCATAAATTAGTACCGGTACTTCTTTGTTGAGTACTGGTAATCATAATTGAGTACCGGTACCTAGTGTTAAATTTCAATAGTGTTGGGTTATGTATAATTGGATCTAAATAGGGGAAAAAACACCTAGAGGGGGGTGAATAGGTGTAAACAATAAACACTCAAAAATCTTTGCGATATAAAACCCAATGCGGAAAAATAAATAACACGCAGAGATTTTTACGTGAAAAACTCCAAACCGGAGTAAAAAACCACGGGACCGATAACACGGTGAAATCCACTAGAATTAAACACGTACAAGGTGATATACCGTACTCACAGACGACTCAACCTTTTCCATATGCTCCTAGTTGATCTTCTCCGCTCGCTCCACGACGCTTCTCGAATCCACGATTTGCGTCCAACGCCGAATCCACGGCGTCCAACGTCGAGTCCACGACGTCCGACCGAATCCACGGTCTTTACCCAGTAGCACGCTTCGAATCCACGAACGTACCTCGCTCCGAATCCACGAGAGCGGTAGCACCTTGAATCCACAAGGCCACGCGAGTCCACGCGCCAATTTTGGGGTAAACCATTGTTTTTTGGGTGGTGATGATCCGCCGAATACTTAGATTAGAAATAGATCGAAAATACCATCTAAGTATTCATTGATTTGATTCTACTCAAAATGTGAGTATCAAAACCTAGAATCAAATCAATCAATATAGATGAAGAAACATAAGATAGAATATATGATTTCCTTTCTTCTCTATATGTGGATCTTAGGCCGTATAAAAGATGACGGCTTTTAGGTTTAGCAGCTTTCTTTTGGATTATGTGGATTTGTTTTAGAAAAAGAATCATAGGGTCTATTTATAGGTTAGAAACCCTTGGAAGAAGATAAGGATCAAAAACTATCCTTTTCTGGAATTTTTACATGACGACAATCCGGATCGGAGTTCGGCGATCCGAATTGCAGTAGCGAGAAAAACAGTTTCCAGAAAAACGGAGGTTCGGGATCCGGATCGAAGTGCTTGATCCGGATCGTTCATACAGTTCACCAAACATCAACGTTCGGGATCCGGATTGCAAAGCCTGATCCGGATCGCTCAAATAAAATGGTAAACCTAGTGTTCGGGATCCGGATCAAGGAAGGCTACGATCCGGATTGAACTGGTGTATGTGTTACGGAATTTGAGTTGGCGTAGTTTCGTGAAAGGTTCAAGTCTTGAAGATTGAAGGTGAAGAAAGTTGGATCATTTAACTCAATCTCAAGAAAGAAGAATTCAAAAGGATCAGGTATGTTTAACTAAAGATTATTGGTGATCCGAATACTTCTTGTAGTGTAGAAACACCTGGAAGAGTTTTTAACTGCATAAAAATCAAAAACTGGTGTTCAGACATGTTCAGGATCCGGATCAGAGCCAGCAGTCCGGATCCCGAAGGTTGTTGTTTCATACATTACTTCAATCCGGATCGCAGCATCTCACGATCCGGATCCCGAACGTTGAGTTCTCAGAATTGTATGAACGATCCGGATCAGGCATTCCGATCCGGATCCCGAACGATTGTTTTTCTGGAAACCGTCTTTCTTGCTACTGCAATCCGGATCGCCCAAATCCGATCCGGATCGCCGTCCGTAAAAATTCCAGAAATGTTAGGTTTTTTATTCTTATCTCCTCCCAAATGTTTCTAACCTATAAATAGACCCTATGACTCTTTTTCTAGGGTTAATCCAAAATAATCACATAGAGCCGTCATATTCAAATATCATCTCATACGGTCTAAGATCCACATATAGAGAAGAAAGGAAATCATTAGAGAATACTCTATGTTTCTTCATCTATATTGATTAGTTTGATTCTAGGTTTTCATACTCACATCTTGAGTTGAATCAAACTAATGAATACTTAGATGGTGTTTCCGATCTATCTTTGATCTAAGTATTCGGCGGATCATCACCACCCAAAAATAATGATTTCCCCAAAATCGGCGTGTGGATTCGCGTGTCCTTGTGGATTCAAGGTTCAACCGCTCTCGTGGATTCGGAGCGAGGCACGTTCGTGGATTCGAAGGGTGCTATTGGGTGCAGACCGTGGATTCGGTCGGACGTCGTGGATTCGACGTTGGACACCGTGGATTCGGCGTTGGGCGCAGATCGTGGATTCGAGAAGCGTCGCGGAGCGAGCGGAGAAGATCCTCTAGGAGCGTATGGAAAAGGTTGAGTCGTAAGTGTGTACGGTAAATCACCTTGTACGTGTTTTAATTCTAGTGGATTTCTGCCGTGTTATCGGTCCCGTGGTTTTTTACTCCGGTGATGGAGTTTTCCACGTAAAAATCTTGCGTGTTATTTTTATTTCCGCATTGGGTTTTTATCGCAACGATTTTTGAGTGTTTATACATTTACACCTATTCACCCCCCTCTAGGTGTTTTTTTCCCTATTTAGATCTACATTACATATAACCCAACAAGTGGTATCAGAGCGGGAATAGGGTTGTAAACAATGGTTGAAGGTGGAAACATCAATCGACCCCCTTTCTTTGATGGAACAAATTATGTGTACTGGAAAGTACGGATGAAAGCCTTTTTAATTTCCATCGACGAAAGGGTGTGGCAATCAATTGAATTAGGATGGTCTAATCCAACTGAAATTATCTCTGATGTTCGCACCTTAAAACCTAGGTCGAAATGGACCAAGGAAGAGTTAGATTTATCTTCTTACAATGGCAAGGGAATTAATGCTATTTTTAATGCCTGATCTCAAACTGAATTCTCTCGCGTCTCGGCATGTGAGACTGCGAAAGAAATCTGGGATGTTCTTCAGGTTACACATGAGGGAACTAACCTCGTGAAGATTCAGAAACTGCAAATGCTTACGAGCAAGTTTGACTCTATCTTGATGGCAGAAAATGAATCTTTCACGGACTACTATACACGATTGCAAGACATCGTAAACTCATGTGCTAACCTGGGAGAGAAGATTCCAGAATTTAAGGTTGTAAGAAAGATCTTAAGAACTCTTCCTGAACGATTTCGCCCAAAGGTTACAGCCATTGAAACTATTAAACACCCGGACGAAATGCGTGTAGAAGAATTAGTTGGTTCATTACAAACATATGAAATGACATTTACTACTAACAATTCTTCTGGAAAAGCATCCTCTTCTAAGTCTTCAGGTTATGCGTTGAAAACAACTAAGGAAGAAGACGCGGATACATCCTCCTCAGACGATGACGAGAACCTTTCTATGGAGGAATTTGAGAAGCAGCTCGCTCTCTTAACAAGGAAGTTTCGCCGCAACTTTCGAAGGGGTAATTCAAGTAAATCTCCATCCTTCGGAAAGTCGAACAAAGGCAAGGGTACTTCAAGTTACAAGTCAAGAAAGCAAGAGAACTTCTCAAAGGATAAGAAAAGTTCAAAGGGACAACTACAATGCTTCAAATGTCGAGGCTACGGCCACATTGCAACGGAGTGTCCCAACAAGTATCCGGCAAAGAAGAAGGCGATGCAAGTCGTCACTTGGGATGACAACTCAACGTCAAATGAGTCGTCTTCAAGTGATGAAGAAAAGAGCACCACGGCATTCCACGCGTCCATATCTTCACCCTTCATGTGCTTTATGGCAAGTACATCCGAGTCGTTGTCCAACTCCACTGTTGAAAAGAATGCAACGGACAACGAATCGGATGATTCGGAAGGTGAAGATTTTGCTTTAGCCTACCACAGACCTTTACGGGATTCAAAGAAACCTGCTAAGCAAAACAAGGGGTTGAGAGGGAGATTGCAGGATCTCGAAGAAGAAGTAAAAAGGGCAACTTCTCTCTCGACCGATCTTGAAGTGGAAAGGGATAATCTGATAAAAGCAAATGTTTCCCTTCAAGAGTCCAATGAGCAACTCGAGAAGAATTATATAGATATGGTGAACAAAGCGAACTACTTCTTGAAGCTCTGCGGCGAGGCCCAACGGGAAAAATTGGAAATGACAGAGACCATTTTCCAACTCAAGGATGACTTACAGCAATTTTCTTCTGGAAGGAGTAAGTTGGACAAACTTCTTGGTCTTGGTCAAACAAACAAGTTCGGCCTCGGATACAATCGAACTGAAGACAATTTTAGTTCGGTTGGGACAGTCTTTGTGCCTCAGTCGGTATCTCCTCCTCCGACACCGGAATTCACGACAACCAACGACAACAAGCCTACTTCATCCTCTTCGGAATCGTCAAGCACAAAGGTATGTTTTCGTTGTAATTTTGCAGGGCACATTGAAAGAAATTGCAAGATTGGAGCTCAAAGATCAAATCAACCACATCTTGCAACTGCTACCAATAAGTTCACTCCCCGGAATTCAAAGAAGGACTTTTCAAAAGAAAAGAACGTTGGTAGTACTCCAAACAAGACGATGACAAAAGAAAAAGATCAATCATACAAAACGTCTTCATCAAGGAAAATTTCTCAACCATTGCCAACATACTCCAAAACTCAAAAGGTTTGGGTATGCAAAGGTGAAATCCTTCCTTGTCTTTAATCGTTCTACGATTAAATGTTGTGTAGTTTATGTAGACTATTTTTTTTCTTCTTTCTTTTGGCCGACCCGTCAACCATCTTTGGGAGGTAAATGGTATATTTTCTTATTGGTTGATGATTTCTCTAGGTTTTCTTGGGTAGCATTTTTAAAAGAGAAAGCTGATACGTTTGATTCTTTTCATGAGATTTGCCATCGTATTATGATTGAAAAGAATGAAAAGATCATTCGTGTTAGGAGTGATAGAGGTGGAGAATTCATAAATTCCAAATTCATTGATTTTTGCACTTCCAACGGCATAAAACATGAATTCTCAGCACCCTATACACCTCAGCAGAATGGTGTTGTTGAGCGCAAAAACAGGGTTGTTCAAGAGATGGCGCGTGTGATGCTTCATAGCCGGAATTTACCGCTACATTTTTGGGCTGAAGCTGTGAACACCGCTGTCTATGTCATTAATCGAGTGTATTTGCGCCCAGGAACTTTAAATACACCATATGAGCTGTGGTTTAGTAGAAAACCGGATATCAAATACTTTCGTATCTTCGGGAGTCGATGTTACATTTTACGTGACCGTGAAAATCTTGGAAAGTTTGACTCTCGAAGTGACGAAGGGATCTTTTTGGGTTATTCTACAAATAGCAGAGCATATCGAGTATTTAACATCGAATCTAAAACGATTGTAGAATCTATAAATGTTAAAGTAGATGAAGCTTTTCACTTTGCATCTGAAAAATCTACCCTCGATATCTCTCTGGATGATGATACTCCTGTAAGTGCATCTTCTCATGATAATACTTCCAATATTAATGATGCATCTAATGGTTCTTCAAGTTTATCTGATATGCAGGAATCATCTCATATACCTCCGAGTACTCCGTTTCAACAAACGCTACGAATCTCCAAGGATCATCCTGAATCAAACATCATTGGAGATCCACAAGAAGGAGTTAGAACTCGGAGGCAGTTGGTTTGTGGATTCGCTTCCTACGTATCTTTAATCGAACCAAAGAACATAGATGAAGCTCTTTAGGATGACTACTGGATTAAAGCAATGCAGGAAGAGCTCCATCAATTTGAGCGAAACAAAGTCTGGGAATTAACGAAGCCTCCAAAGCAACATAATGTGATAGGTACCAAATGGATTTTCAAGAACAAGAAAAATGAGGATGGTACTATCATCAGGAACAAGGCACGATTAGTTGCTCAAGGCTACTCTCAAGTAGAAGGTATAGACTTTGATGAAACATTCGCCCCTGTAGCTAGACTCGAGTCCATTCGTATACTATTTGCTATTGCTTGTCATTTTAAAATCAAATTATTTCAAATGGACGTTAAGAGCGCGTTTCTAAATGGGTTTTTAAATGAGGAAGTTTATGTGGCTCAACCGAAAGGTTTTGTAGACCATAAACAACCTAACCATGTTTTTCGTTTGAAAAAGGCTCTTTACGGTCTGAAACAAGCACCACGAGCATGGTACGAAAGGCTGACAAAGCACCTTTTGGAGAAGGGCTATACTCGAGGGGGAGCTGACAGGACTCTCTTTGTGAAGCATTATCAAAGCAATTTCATTGTAGCACAAATCTATGTCGATGACATTGTATTTGGCGCAACAAGAGATAATGATGCTTCTAAATTCGCGGAGACCATGGAAAGCGAATTTGAGATGTCCATGATGGGCGAATTGACTTATTTCCTTGGAGTGCAAATTAAACAAAATGATGAAGGTATTCACTTGAGTCAATCCAAGTATGCAATGGAGTTGGTTAAAAAGTATGACTTAGAAAATTCGAAGGATTTTCCGACTCCAATGGGAACTAGCCACAAGGGACTTGAAAGTGAATCACAAAGTGAGAATGTAGACGAGAAACTGTATCGAAGTATGATTGGAAGTCTACTTTACCTCACGGCTAGTCGCCCGGATATATCTTTTAGTGTTGGGATTTGCGTGAGATATCAATCAGCACCAAAGGAGGTTCACCTGAAAGCGGTGAAAAGGATCATCCGGTACATCAAAGGATCAATTAATTTCGGAATTTGGTATCCTATGGGAACTAGTTTGGATATTGTTGGATACTCAGATGCCGATTGGGCAGGATCAGTGGATGATCGGAAAAGCACGAGTGGTGCATGCTTCTATCTTGGTCATTGCCTTGTTGCATGGCACAGTAAAAAGCAGAATTGCATAGCACTCTCGACTGCCGAAGCGGAATACATTTCAGCGGGTAGTTGTTCAACCCAACTCATTTGGATGAAAAGTGTGTTGAGCGACTTTCGGATTTCAGCATCTTCGGTAACAATTCTTTGTGACAACACAAGTGCAATTAACATTTCTAAAAACCCTGTGTTGCACTCTAGAACAAAACATATTGAACTTAGATATCATTTTCTTAGAGAGCTAGTTGAATCAAATACTCTTCAACTTTCATATATTTCAACTGAGGATCAATTAGCTGACATTCTAACAAAACCTTTGGATCAAAAACGTTTTATTCACTTGCGAAAAGCAATTGGAATGCTTTCCTTGAAATAAACTTCTTTTTGAAACCTTTGCTTAGGATAGGTTTTGTTTGTTTTTGTTTTGTTCATTATCTATGTTTGTACATAGGACATTAATTGAGCATAGATCATAATTGACTTTAATTGCATCTTTTCGCACATTTAGAAATTTATTATGCTTTTGCCATCATAATATTTCACTGTTGCAATGATCATTTATGTTAATTAAATCATCTTCTGAGTGATCAAAGTCAATTTCTCTCTCAATGATCTCTTGGTATAGTCATTATCTTATTTGACTGCTTAGTCGAGTATGAAATCGAGATCAATTTTTGGTTGAATACTTTATATCTTAAATAATTGATAGTCAATTGAGGGGGAGTCAAAGAAATGTAAAATGCTCAAAAGATGTGGAAAGAGTTACATCCCATGAGGAGTGTGAAAACTACCACCACATGGAGGAAAGAGCTACCACCTCGGTCGTCCGAGTATTGTGTGCAGCTACCACATGTATACCAAGCATGGTTGTCCAATTTTTGATTAAGTAAAATGCATGATGAAATACTTGACTCCGTCAAATTTCAAGGTTGGTATAAGGTGGGTTTTTAAAGAAAGATGCTCAAAGAGCCACTCTCTTCAACAGATTGTCCAGATAAATTATCTAACATATTTGGGATTTCAAACATCTATTGATCTTTGTATTTCATTTTCTTTACTGAATTGATGATTTGATAAAGGCATTACTCATAAGATCAAGTTAGATGTAATTGAAGGTGTTCAACTTTAAGGGATTTAATTTTTGTAAATTCTCGTTTCATTTTTGGATATTATTGATAGATTTGGCATAATCTAATTCTTGTTGTATGAAACGATGATTTTTGTTTAAAGTTGATACACAATTGTGCTTACATACTTTTTCTGGATCTTATGAAATTTTTCTAAATTTTTCTGAAGAAATAGTTGGAGCCGATCTGGATCGGGCAAGGTGATCCGGATCCCGAACGCAGGCTTCTTCCTGCGGCTGGCGGATCCGGATCGAAATCTCGATCCGATCCGGATCACGGCTAGGGTTTTAATAAGAACAAGAGGGTTTTGATTTCTTTTACCTTAATCTTTTGTTCTCAAGTCTCTAGAGCCTCTCTCTCTAGAACTATTGCACCTTGGAGCTTTTCAAACTCAAGTTCTTCGAATACAAGTAAGTTTTATTGATCAAAATCTCGGTTTTTCACCGTTTTTCTTTTTCCTCCTCAAACGTGATGAATTTCTTGGATCGATTTCGTTTGTGGATGGTTTTTGATCAAATTTCTTTTGAAATAAGAACTCTGGGTAGATTAGTTTTGATTATATGCTAGGTATTCCCAAGTTAAACGGATTTTTGGTCTTCGATTTCAAAGAATTCGGTTTTAGGGCATATAATGAGGATTTTCGAAAATCATGCAATTGATCTATTTTTAAAAGTCCTTTTGCAAAACTAATTTGATTCTTAGTCTCTCTACATGATTATGATTGTTTGGGTACAATTTTTCAAATCTTTGAAAATTAACATTTTATCATGTGTTCTTGAGTTGGTCTTCACAGGATACATTTTTCACTAGCAATCAAGATGGTGATCACTTGGATTATTTTCCTACTTGCTGCCATGGTACATGTCAAGGATACTGCCAAGCCTAAGAAGGCTAAGAAAGCGAAGAAGACTAAGGATGATTCTGACACTGAATCAGAGACGGAGTCGATTGACTGGGATAACATCGAAATCGAGGGATCTGTTCCCATTATCTCCAAAGGGAAAGCCCCTGCTGAAACCTCAAAGGCTCTCCGGCCACTGCAGCTGAAAAAGGGAA
The DNA here is from genome assembly GCA_029204045.2 of Tillandsia leiboldiana. NCBI lineage: Eukaryota > Viridiplantae > Streptophyta > Magnoliopsida > Poales > Bromeliaceae > Tillandsia > Tillandsia leiboldiana. The sequence goes on along the minus strand of JAQNDB010000621.1, from coordinate 34,104 downwards.
AGCGCCAATGGAACCAAGTCCAATTGGAACAAAAAGAAAAACCGGTGCAAGAAAACGAGGCAGTGCCCAAGGAATCTCCATCGAGCAACCAGTTGCTAGACAGCCTTCTCCACAAGACTTCATCAGCTCCGCTAGAATCAAGGATTTTGAGAAGAGGGAATGCATTGGCGAGAGACATGTCAATGTCAAACCAATGAAGGAACGATCTGCAGTCTTTGGGACTTTGTTTGACCAAGTTGGTCTTGCTCCAATTTGCAACTTCCCTGAGACTACTGGGTACTGTCCACACTCAGTTCGAATGTTTTATCAGAACGCTGCAAGTCTGATTGATCACGATGATGGACGTCGAGAATTTCACACTTTGGTTAAAAATATCAAAATCAAAGTCACACCCCAGCTGATTGGAGATGTGCTAGGTATGACAGCCAGAGCTGATGGACTCCATTACCTAAAAACTCAAAGCTTCAACGACAACTCCTGGAGAGTTGTAGTTAATGGAATATGTCTTCCAGATACTCGGTCGACCGGAAATTCTGTTTTCTCTAAAGAGCTTCGACCAGAGTATCGGTATATAAACTTCATTGTCTGCTACAACATTCTTCCCAACATGAATATGAAGGTTCTTCGATGGGACAGAATGTTATTCCTTTATCTTCTTGGAAACCCGGCCGCATTGATGGGAGCAAACTTGAATATTCCTTATCTCATTTGGTCAAGGATGGCGCGGTATGTGGAACACTCTCATCCCACAGAGAGACTACCCTACCCAATGATTATCATGCGCATCCTTAGAAAGTTTAAAGTCGATACAAGCGCGAGCTCATACATGTACAGTTTGGGCACCATTAATGAGACGACAATTGTGAAGTCTCTCTCGACGAAGACAGATGATCCCATAATACCTCTTCACCGCCAACGAGCACAACAACAACAAGCGACAACCTCTATCAAAATCAAAGAAGTTAAGAAGGAACAAGCTTCTATGAACAAACGGATCAAGAAAATGTTTCAGAAGCTTGGGTGTATCAGCTCCGACGACTCTGCATAAAATGTTTCTAATCTTTCTTTTGCAGGTTTTTACGCTTTTGTTATTATTCAGCTCTCACGTTTCTTTATTCTGATCTATTTAACTCTCCTCTAAATTTTTGGTAATTTTGGCTTTATTTGTGACAAAAAGGGGGAGAGAGTTTAGAGAGAACTTGAACAATGATTGAACAATGATTGATGTGAATGTGTGAACATCAAGGTAAGTATCATTTCAACTTTGACTTTGGTGAAAGGTAAGTATCACAACTTTGGTTTTTATCTTGTGATTTGTTGCATGTTCCTACTAACTATTCGACTAACTATTTGGACATGTATTATTACTAACAAGTTGATTGATTACTAACAGAGCAAAGTTATGACATTTGGAATTTTATTGCTTAGAAGATATGTCAATGTTTGATTGTGATCTTATTACATATCTGAATTACTCAATGTCATGGTGAGCATAAACTCTATCTCTGTTAGGTTTTGAATGCTAAATATTCTTGAGGTATCTAACGATCTCTTTTTGTCAAGAATGATTTCTTTGTGCAGAGAGTACAGATGTCTAAGTCTAGAGTCTGTTTTAGGAGTTTATCTCATGTTTTTAAATTTTTGGATCTCCAGTGTAAATTTTTATTGTATGGTGAAAGCAACAAAAATATCTTTTTGAATTTTCTTTAGTGGATCTGTGTTTTGTCACGAAACCGCCAAAGGGGGAGATTGTTACGGAATTTGAGTTGGCGTAGTTTCGTGAAAGGTTCAAGTCTTGAAGATTGAAGGTGAAGAAAGTTGGATCATTTAACTCAATCTCAAGAAAGAAGAATTCAAAAGGATCAGGTATGTTTAACTAAAGATTATTGGTGATCCGAATACTTCTTGTAGTGTAGAAACACCTGGAAGAGTTTTTAACTGCATAAAAATCAAAAACTGGTGTTCGGACATGTTCAGGATCCGGATCAGAGCCAGCAGTCCGGATCCCGAAGGTTGTTGTTTCATACATTACTTCAATCCGGATCGTACTCACGATCCGGATCCCGAACGTTGAGTTCTCAGAATTGTATGAACGATCCGGATCAGGCATTCCGATCCGGATCCCGAACGATTGTTTTTCTGGAAACCGTCCTTCTTGCTACTGCAATCCGGATCGCCCAAATCCGATCCGGATCGCCGTCCGTAAAAATTCCAGAAATGTTAGGTTTTTGATTCTTATCTCCTTCCAAATGTTTCTAACCTATAAATAGACCCTATGACTCTTTTTCTAGGGTTAATCCAAAATAATCACATAGAGCCGTCATATTCAAATATCATCTCATACGGTCTAAGATCCACATATAGAGAAGAAAGGAAATCATTAGAGAATACTCTATGTTTCTTCATCTATATTGATTAGTTTGATTCTAGGTTTTCATACTCACATCTTGAGTTGAATCAAACTAATGAATACTTAGATGGTGTTTCCGATCTATCTTTGATCTAAGTATTCGGCGGATCATCACCACCCAAAAACAACGATTTTCCCAAAATCGGCGTGTGGATTCGCGTGTCCTTGTGGATTCAAGGTTCAACCGCTCTCGTGGATTCGGAGCGAGGCACGTTCGTGGATTTGAAGGGTGCTATTGGGTGCAGACCGTGGATTCGGTCGGACGTCGTGGATTCGACGTTGGACGCCGTGGATTCGGCGTTGGGCGCTGTCACGCCCCGGGGTCGAAACTGCGACCCGGGCTCGCTAACAGATCCGCCATCTGTACGGAAACTGCCGTGCAGACGAAGCGTCTAGCCTGCAAAAGACAAAACTACAGCTACACAGATATCAGAGCGGATAAAAAGCTGTACTATAAAATTTTTCTCAACTACAAAGCTGCTACAACACATAGCCTATCTCCCAAAATCAGAAGATACAAAGAGAAGTCCACCTATACAACATCTACAAATCCAAATGGGAGATAGCTAACAAGAAACATAACCCACTCCCACAAACCGGGATGGTACATCTACCTCTCTCTAAAGTAACAATGCTGGTAGGGAACTATCACGCGACTCCCTGACCTCGGTCCGTCCAATCAAGCTCAGCAGGAACGGAAGAAAGCCTCAGCAACCTGTCACCGACAGAGGGTGTGAGAACTACATCCTACAGTAGTTCTCAGTGGGTACCGTCTCCAAGAACCACGGTCTGCCCACTAAGTCTACCAGAGGCATAAGATAGAGAAAAGACTGATGATAAGATAAATAAGCTGGAAAAGAATCTACAGCTATCATGCCTCTATCTACTATGCTCAATAAGAAGAGACTATAGATGGTGGAATGCAGTCACTCACTGCTAGCAATATGTCACAAGTACTACCCAAGACACTCTACAATGACACATGCTACGCCATCACACTCTCAGTGTAACTCCAATCTCAGCGACTGCCCACCCGGGTCCAGTCGAGTCAAGCCTGCGCCCCCTGGTGTATCAACCAGGGTGTCCCAACGGACAAACTCAATATCTCACACAGTGACCCCATGGTAGCACGGCCAGGGGTATCAAGCGACCTCTAGTATATGAACTAGGCGCATCATCGAAGCCTCGTCAGGCTCGGTATCATCATCGCAGCCTCATCAGGCTCGGAATCATCAACGCACCCGGGGCGTGGTTCGAGGGGTGCGACCCCACCGAACTCAAGTATCTCATCAGTATCACTGTCTCACAAGTGGCTCCTGCAGGCTGTGGTCCTCGATCAAACAGATCGGTATCTCGATGCTCAAAGCACAAACTCGGTTGGAGAACCCTCCACGACTCAATCTCACAACACAGACCCACTCAACGAAGGTACTACACAGCTGGGACCACCGTCTCTCCCACGGCTCCCACAACACAACTCCACTGAACTCAACACTCAACTCACGGCCGGAGCTACTCCACGGCCAGATCTACGAAGGGTCCGAAACCTAGGGAGACTAACATCTACGTCCCCAAGAGAGAAAGCAGCCCTTAGAACCCAGATCACTCGAATCCGCTCGGGTGGATAAGTTTATAAGAAACCGTGTCATTTATTTCAGAAAATCATTCGATCTGAGAGAAAGCCATCTTTATAATGATTTTTAGTCTTTTTAGGAAAACCCTTTGAAATTAAGTTTTATGCCCAAGCCTCGAAGAGCTGATGCCTTCGTCCCAACGGACGAGAACAGACTCAGACAACCTTGCGAGGCTTGGAAGAAACATTGGCTGACTAAAATCATGTATTTATCCGAAAAGGTTCTGGGTTCAAGGTCCTGCTAACACACGTGCACCACGATCCCAACCTGGTGGTGACGAGAAGAACAGTGGAAAGGAAAACCCCCGGGACCACCGTTTATCTGAAACGGCTCCCCAAAATGCTAACACTGGCCTAACCCAGCCACCAGACCCCACTCGGCCCCCCGGGCCCGAGTGCAACACCCGTCCCACAACACTCTGACCACTCGGCCCACTACCCGGGCGAGGAAACTCTAAGTCCCGAAGGATATGAAAAGTGCGGGATGTCTAAAGCATAAAGGAACCTAGCCCAAATTAAGGTTCACAAATGGTCTGGTCAAACTCATGCACATATGACGGGGGTGCTAGTTAAGTTCCAAGAAAACACTTAAACTAGCATGCAATCCTAACACATTAGAATTAGAAGGAAGTCCGTAGACTTGGAGAGAAAACCAACCCACCTCAGAAAGCCACCAATTGCTCGTCGACACTTGCAATTGGCACAGCGGCATACCTGGCCTCCAAGGGGTCCGCACGCAACACGAAGCCCGATGCCAGAATCCGCACGCGAAACGGAGCACGCAGCGACCAACCACACGACCGCGCGCCCCGCGGAAACTAAAAATCGCACCGCAAGCTGCCAGAAGCGAAGAAATCGCAAAATCAATCCACACAGTCAAAACCGAGCATCCGACGGCGAAAAACAGCTTCCGTCGGCGAAAACAGCGTCCGTCAGCGAAAACCAGCGCCCGACGGCGAAAAACAGCACGCGGCGGCGAAAACAGCTCCGTCGGCGAAAAAACTGCGCCCGACGGCGAAAAACAGCACGCGGCGGCGAAAAACAGCTCCGTCGGCGAAAAACAGCGCCCGACGGCGAAAAACAGGCAAAAACTGCTAGCGAGACAGTTCGCGAAAACCCTGCGAAACTGCTCGCGAAAACCGCTCAAAATCTGCTCAAAACCGGCTTGCGAAAACAGCTTGCGAAAAGCTGCTCCGTCGGCGAAAAACTGTGCCCGACGGCGAAAACAGCTCACAAATCAGCTTGCGAAAATCCTGCGAAAACCGCTCGCAAAACAGCGGAAAACAGCGAAACCTGCGCGCGAAACCGCTTGCGAAATCTGCCGGCGAAAACTGCGAAAAACAGCTCCGTCGGCGGAAAAACTGCGCCCGACGGCGAAAAACAGCGCGCGGCGGCGAAAAACTGCTCCGTCGGCGAAAACCAGCGCCCGACGGCGAAAAACAGCACGCGGCGGCGAAAAACAGCGGCCGACGGCGACCAACGGGCTCCGACGGCGAAAAACGGTGACGGCACGCAAACCGAGGCGCCACCGCTGTCCCGGGAGCACGCCGAGCGGCGAAAAACCAGCCGCGCGACGAGGGAGGCCCGCCGCACGGCGCCCAACCAAGCAGCGCCGCGCGGCGACCTGCTGCGCGGTGCCGGAGCGCACCGCGCAGCGCCCAGCGGCGCTGCGCGCGGCGCCCAGCGGCGCTGCGCGCGGCGCCCAGCGGCGCTGCGCGCGGCGCCCAGCGGCGCTGCGCGCGGCGCCCAGCGGCGCTGCGCGCGGCGCCCAGCGGCGCTGCGCGCGGGCCCGCGTGCAGCCTACTGCGCTGCGCGCGGCCGCGCGCCTGCGCAGGCCCGCGCGCGGCCCGCGCGGCCCGCGCAGGCCCGCGCAGGCCCGCGCGCGGCCCTGCCGCGCGCCCCTGCGCGCGGCCCTGCCGCGCGCGCCTGCGCGCGGCCAGGGGGTGCCGCGCGCACCCGCGCGCGGCCCTGCCGCGCGCCCCTGCGCGCGGCCCTGCCGCGCGCACCCGCGCGCGGCCCTGCCGCGCGCCCCCGCGCGCGGCCCTGCCGCGCGCGCCTGCGCGCGGCCAGGAGGTGCCGCGCGCACCTGCGCGCGGCCCTGCCGCGCGCCCCTGCGCGCGGCCAGGCAGCGCCGCGCGCACTTGCGCGCGGCCCTGCCGCGCGCGCCTGCGCGCGGCCAGGCAGCGCCGCGCGCACTTGCGCGCGGCCCTGCCGCGCGCGCCTGCGCGCGACCAGGCAGCGCCGCGTGCAGCACTTTGCTGCACGCGGCGCCGCGCCCAGCGGCACCTCGCCACTGGGTGCTGCCAACAGCAGACCCTGGCGCCGCGCGTGCGCCGCTGCGCGCGCGCGCGGCCGCCGGCGACGGCAAAAATCAGAAAAAGGCCCCGATAAATCCAATAAATCCGCAAAATCCCATTTGGCATTTTGAAAGCTAATTAAAAAACCTCAAAGCTCAAAAACTCCAAAATCCGATTTCAAAAACTGCACAAACCTACAAAAACCCAAAAATCGGAATTTTACTTACCTCGTCGCCGCTCGCCGCACGCCCACGAGCTTCGCACGGCCTCCAACGGCGAGTCCAAAAATCCAAGAAGCTCCAATCCCTTTTCTTTCTTCTTCTTCTTCCTTCTCCTCTCTTTTCTTTTCCTTTCTTTCTCTTTTCCTTTCTTTCTTTCTCTTTTCCTGCAGCTGAGGAGGGTGGAGGCCTTTTATAAAGAAAAAGGCTAATTTAATTAATTAACTAATTAATTAAATTCCAATAATTCCAACTCCAACTCACTTTTTTCCTTCGGGCTCTCCGCCGCTGCCCGGAACCTCCCGAACTCCGCTGTAAATCGAAAATACACGCGCTCACAGCTTTTTCTCTCCAAAAAGCTCATCCGTTGAGGCGGGGTGCTCAAATCAATTACCGGCTCCAAAATTGCCAGTTCCAACTCACTTTTTGCCTCCGGGTCCTCCGCGTCAGTCCGGAACCTCCCGAACCTCGCTGTAAATCAAAAGTACACGTGTCCACACCTTTTCCTCCTCAAAAAGCTTATCCGTTGAGTCGGGGTGCTCAAATCAATTACCGGCTCCAAAATTGCCAGTTCCGACTCACTTTTTGCCTCCGGGCCCTCCGCGTCAGTCCGGAACCTCCCGAACCTCGCTGTAAATCAAAAGTACACGTGTCCACAGCTTTTTCTCCTCAAAAAGCTTATCCGTTGAGTCGGGGTGCTCAAATCAATTACCGGCTCCAAAATTGCCAGTTCCGACTCACTTTTTGCCTCCGGGTCCTCCGCGTCAGTCCGGAACCTCCCGAACCTCGCTGTAATCTGAAAGTACACCTCTTCCAAGTGTTCCCGAATTTCCGGCGCTCCACGGTGAAGTCGGAAATTTCCAATCTCATCCTCAATCGGCCTACAAAGCCCGGAAAAACCCCGAATCGAGCTGGAGCTTCCGCGTTGATCCGAATCAACTCGGCATCAACAGTAACCTCAAATGCAACATGCCCAAGGCAACTCTCTGCTCCAAGTCATCTGTGCGGTCGGCGCGCTATCCAAAGTCCCGGTACTCTACATTCTCCCCTCCTTCAAAAGGTTTCGTCCTCGAAACCAAAACACACACCCTACCACAAGAAACCCACATCAAGAATATTATCAACTCCAACTCTCTCTCAAAAGAAAAGCAACCGAAAATAGCGAAAAGTCCAAAATTTCCAACGGACCGATGCTTTCGCCCCGATCAAAACAAGAACAGGTTCCAGCATCGCCTCCATTTCTGGAGTAATCCTTCGAAATTTTTCGCTCCGCAGCTATTTTCGGGGTTAAAACGGGAAAACAAGGAGAGAGAGATGTTGAAGCTGCCCCCGCTGTGGCCGCAACCCAAAACCACAGTCCACCAACTCAACCAAGTAGGGGTGCAAAACTCTGCTCTCAGCCACTAGGAAAGGAAGTCATACCAAGTACCAAGCGATCCGTTAACCTGGCGCCCACCAAACGGCGACCCAAACTCATCCTCTCGGCTCTCAGGTGGTCGCTCCAACTCAACATACAGGCACCACCGAACCCTCACTGGGTAAAACCAACCGTAAATTCCATAACTCCACAAGCAAGAATTTCTTCGGTTGCTTCTGATAGCTCAAATCCTTGTTCGACTCCAACGAAGAAAAGCCGATAAAGTGCGAGGATTCAATTACACTTCCTCCTATCAGACGAAGATCACGGTCCAAACTCCCCGCGTAAACTCAAGCCCATAAACATAAACCTCTGCGGCTGGTGGCTTCCAAAAGATCGAAGTCTCCAAAAGGCAAAAATCCTCCGTTGCTCCTTAGCAACCAAAACTATCTAGTTCCGCAGGTACATCTCTCGATTAGGCGACCAACATCTCCCCTCTTGGGAGTTGCTGCACAATCCTCCAGTGATCTTGAAGCTCTAAGCCACCTCGGAAATAAATCCAAATGTCCACGACGGGCCCGGCTGCTAACCCGTTCAACACAGCTGGAGAACTCGATTCTTCAAATACTAACAATCGCAGGCCTCAGTCAATCCACTTGACCGCAAGGCAAGCTCAAAAAGCCCCTACCGGGTTCTGAACACTAACCGGGCACAGCCCCGGCTGCAAGGTTCCATAACCATGTCGACCACTAACTCGGTCTCCAATCCAGTATCCTGGCGCCTCGGCTGCCGAGAACCTCCAGGTCTCTGTCTCCTCTGAGACACATGATCCTGAGGCTGGCACCATGGCAACCTCGATCTACTCCACTATCCCGAAATCAGGCAATACTGGAAGACTCTCTCTCTGGAGCTGGTCCCTCGATCTCCGTCCCTCCTGGACGTGATCAGTGATCCCCGGTCAATCCATCGCACATGCCCAATCGCTGCGTCAACGGTCGGCACTCGCCGAGAATACACAATGAGATAGATATCCAGGTGCAGTCCCCTCTCAACAAAAACAACCCCGAAGCCTCAACCTGGGTGACAAGGGGCCCACTGCTCAACCGTCGTGGAAACTCGCTCTCGGTGGTCCAACAGGACGAACCCGACGCCACCAACTCTCGGCGTCCCAAACGAAAGGCGCAAGATCCCGCGCCCTGAAGCTTCTCCTGGATGAACAATCCTTGAACAGCTTTTCCATAGCAGCGATCCAGTTCTCGGCCTCCCAAGGCCCCCAGCTTAAATTCCAAAGTCTGCAGGGGATGGGACTGGATGAAGTAGAATAACCGGTTGGCAACCTCTCGCTGCTCCTGCACCATCAGTGGTGCGACCAGGGTCGAAATCGACAACGTCGCGGCTGGAGTACTACTGGCGATACCTCGGGAGATGCTCTCAGCTCAAACATGCGCAACACACGCTCCATGTTCTTCTCCTGGCGCCGCAACGCCTCCGACATCTGGGCCCCCTGAGCCCGCAGATCCTGTACCTCACCCTGCCTAGCCTGCTCGGCAACCCGCCGTCCGGGCTCCTCAGCTGAGGTCAAACGCCCGCTCGTCGCTGCACGACGTCTCGGCGGCATCGCAAGTGGCTGAAACAAAACAAACATCAGGACACAACAACCATACGACCTAATCCAGCGAGAGTCTAAAATTTGTTATCCTTCCTAAAGTATTATGTTGTCTGCAGCCAACATAATCACTTTGAGAGAATAACATATCAAATCACTCATCCCAACCCGAGGGAGAGGTAAAAACTCAATCTGGACTCTCGCTAAAAGTCACGACTCTCACGTAGTCATCCTAATGTCCAACCACAAGCCTAGGGTTTCTAAGTCCTCAATGACCTATAACCTAGGCTCTGATACCACTCTAATCTGTCACGCCCCGGGGTCGAAACTGCGACCCGGGCTCGCTAACAGATCCGCCATCTGTACGGAAACTGCCGTACAGACGAAGCGTCTAGCCTGCAAAAGACAAAACTACAGCTACACAGATATCAGAGCGGATAAAAAGCTGTACTATAAAATTTTTCTCAACTACAAAGCTGCTACAACACATAGCCTATCTCCCAAAATCAGAAGATACAAAGAGAAGTCCACCTATACAACATCTACAAATCCAAATGGGAGATAGCTAACAAGAAACATAACCCACTCCCACAAACCGGGATGGTACATCTACCTCTCTCTAAAGTAACAATGCTGGTAGGGAACTATCACGCGACTCCCTGACCTCGGTCCGTCCAATCAAGCTCAGCAGGAACGGAAGAAAGCCTCAGCAACCTGTCACCGACAGAGGGTGTGAGAACTACATCCTACAGTAGTTCTCAGTGGGTACCGTCTCCAAGAACCACGGTCTGCCCACTAAGTCTACCAGAGGCATAAGATAGAGAAAAGACTGATGATAAGATAAATAAGCTGGAAAAGAATCTACAGCTATCATGCCTCTATCTACTATGCTCAATAAGAAGAGACTATAGATGGTGGAATGCAGTCACTCACTGCTAGCAATATGTCACAAGTACTACCCAAGACACTCTACAATGACACATGCTACGCCATCACACTCTCAGTGTAACTCCAATCTCAGCGACTGCCCACCCGGGTCCAGTCGAGTCAAGCCTGCGCCCCCTGGTGTATCAACCAGGGTGTCCCAACGGACAAACTCAATATCTCACACAGTGACCCCATGGTAGCACGGCCAGGGGTATCAAGCGACCTCTAGTATATGAACTAGGCGCATCATCGAAGCCTCGTCAGGCTCGGTATCATCATCGCAGCCTCATCAGGCTCGGAATCATCAACGCACCCGGGGCGTGGTTCGAGGGGTGCGACCCCACCGAACTCAAGTATCTCATCAGTATCACTGTCTCACAAGTGGCTCCTGCAGGCTGTGGTCCTCGATCAAACAGATCGGTATCTCGATGCTCAAAGCACAAACTCGGTCGGAGAACCCTCCACGACTCAATCTCACAACACAGACCCACTCAACGAAGGTACTACACAGCTGGGACCACCGTCTCTCCCACGGCTCCCACAACACAACTCCACTGAACTCAACACTCAACTCACGGCCGGAGCTACTCCACGGCCAGATCTACGAAGGGTCCGAAACCCAGGGAGACTAACATCTACGTCCCCAAGAGAGAAAGCAGCCCTTAGAACCCAGATCACTCGAATCCGCTCGGGTGGATAAGTTTATAAGAAACCGTGTCATTTATTTCAGAAAATCATTCGATCTGAGAGAAAGCCATCTTTATAATGATTTTTAGTCTTTTTAGGAAAACCCTTTGAAATTAAGTTTTATGCCCAAGCCTCGAAGAGCTGATGCCTTCGTCCCAACGGACGAGAACAGACTCAGACAACCTTGCGAGGCTTGGAAGAAACATTGGCTGACTAAAATCATGTATTTATCCGAAAAGGTTATGGGTTCAAGGTCCTGCTAACACACGTGCACCACGATCCCAACCTGGTGGTGACGAGAAGAACAGTGGAAAGGAAAACCCCCGGGACCACCGTTTATCTGAAACGGCTCCCCAAAATGCTAACACTGGCCTAACCCAGCCACCAGACCCCACTAGGCCCCCCGGGCCCGAGTGCAACACCCGTCCCACAACACTCTGACCACTCGGCCCACTACCCGGGCGAGGAAACTCTAAGTCCCGAAGGATATGAAAAGTGCGGGATGTCTAAAGCATAAAGGAACCTAGCCCAAATTAAGGTTCACAAATGGTCTGGTCAAACTCATGCACATATGATGGGGGTGCTAGTTAAGTTCCAAGAAAACACTTAAACTAGCATGCAATCCTAACACATTAGAATTAGAAGGAAGTCCGTAGACTTGGAGAGAAAACCAACCCACCTCAGAAAGCCACCAATTGCTCGTCGACACTTGCAATTGGCACAGCGGCTTACCTGGCCTCCAAGGGGTCCGCACGCAACACGAAGCCCGATGCCAGAATCCGCATGCGAAACGGAGCACGCAGCGACCAACCACACGACCGCGCGCCCCGCGGAAACTAAAAACCGCACCGCAAGCTGCCAGAAGCGAAGAAATCGCAAAATCAATCCACACAGTCAAAACCGAGCATCCGACGGCGAAAAACAGCTTCCGTCGGCGAAAACAGCCTCCGTCAGCGAAAACCAGCGCCCGACGGCGAAAAACAGCACGCGGCGGCGAAAACAGCTCCGTCGGCGAAAAAACTGCGCCCGACGGCGAAAAACAGCACGCGGCGGCGAAAAACAGCTCCGTCGGCGAAAAACAGCGCCCGACGGCGAAAAACAGGCAAAAACTGCTAGCGAGACAGTTCGCGAAAACCCTGCGAAACTGCTCGCGAAAACCGCTCAAAATCTGCTCAAAACCGGCTTGCGAAAACAGCTTGCGAAAAGCTGCTCCGTCGGCGAAAAACTGTGCCCGACGGCGAAAACAGCTCACAAATCAGCTTGCGAAAATCCTGCGAAAACCGCTCGCAAAACAGCGGAAAACAGCGAAACCTGCGCGCGAAACCGCTTGCGAAATCTGCCGGCAAAAACTGCGAAAAACGGCTCCGTCGGCGGAAAAACTGCGCCCGACGGCGAAAAACAGCGCGCGGCGGCGAAAAACTGCTCCGTCGGCGAAAACCAGCGCCCGACGGCGAAAAACAGCACGCGGCGGCGAAAAACAGCGGCCGACGGCGACCAACGGGCTCCGACGGCGAAAAACGGTGCCGGCACGCAAACCGAGGCGCCCCCGCTGTCCCGGGAGCACGCCGAGCGGCGAAAAACCAGCCGCGCGACGAGGGAGGCCCGCCGCACGGCGCCCAACCAAGCAGCGCCGCGCGGCGACCTGCTGCGCGGTGCCGGAGCGCACCGCGCAGCGCCCAGCGGCGCTGCGCACAGCGCCCAGCGGCGCTGCGCGCGGTGCCCAGCGGTGCTGCGCGCAGCGCCCAGAGGCGCTGCGCGCGGGCCCGCGCGCAGTCTACTGCGCTGCGCGCGGCCGCGCGCCTGCGCAGGCCCGCGCGCGGCCCGCGCGGCCCGCGCAGGCCCGCGCGCGGCCCTGCCGCGCGCCCCTGCGCGCGGCCCTGCCGCGCGCGCCTGCGCGCGGCCAGGGGGTGCCGCGCGCACCCGCGCGCGGCCCTGCCGCGCGCCCCTGCGCGCGGCCCTGCCCCGCGCGCCTGCGCGCGGCCAGGAGGTGCCGCGCGCACCTGCGCGCGGCCCTGCCGCGCGCGCCTGCGCGCGGCCCTGCCGCGCGCGCCTGCGCGCGGCCAGGCAGCGCCGCGTGCAGCACTTTGCTGCACGCGGCGCCGCGCCCAGCGGCACCTCACCACAGGGTGCTGCCAACAGCAGACCCTGGCGCCGCGCGTGCGCCGCTGCGCGCGCGCGCGGCCGCCGGCGACGGCAAAAATCAGAAAAAGGCCCCGATAAATCCAATAAATCCGCAAAATCCCATTTGGCATTTTGAAAGCTAATTAAAAAACCTCAAAGCTCAAAAACTCCAAAATCCGATTTCAAAAACTGCACAAACCTACAAAAACCCAAAAATCAGAATTTTACTTACCTCGTCGCCGCTCGCCGCACGCCCACGAGCTTCGCACGGCCTCCAACGGCGAGTCCAAAAATCCAAGAAGCTCCAATCCCTTTTCTTTCTTCTTCTTCTTCCTTCTCCTCTCTTTTCTTTTCCTTTCTTTCTCTTTTCCTTTCTTTCTTTCTCTTTTCCTGCAGCTGAGGAGGGTGGAGGCCTTTTATAAAGAAAAAGGCTAATTTAATTAATTAACTAATTAATTAAATTCCAATAATTCCAACTCCAACTCACTTTTTTCCTTCGGGCTCTCCGCCGCTGCCCGGAACCTCCCGAACTCCGCTGTAAATCGAAAATACACGCGCTCACAGCTTTTTCTCTCCAAAAAGCTCATCCGTTGAGGCGGGGTGCTCAAATCAATTACCGGCTCCAAAATTGCCAGTTCCAACTCACTTTTTGCCTCCGGGTCCTCCGCGTCAGTCCGGAACCTCCCGAACCTCGCTGTAAATCAAAAGTACACGTGTCCACACCTTTTCCTCCTCAAAAAGCTTATCCGTTGAGTCGGGGTGCTCAAATCAATTACCGGCTCCAAAATTGCCAGTTCCGACTCACTTTTTGCCTCCGGGCCCTCCGCGTCAGTCCGGAACCTCCCGAACCTCGCTGTAAATCAAAAGTACACGTGTCCACAGCTTTTTCTCCTCAAAAAGCTTATCCGTTGAGTCGGGGTGCTCAAATCAATTACCGGCTCCAAAATTGCCAGTTCCGACTCACTTTTTGCCTCCGGGTCCTCCGCGTCAGTCCGGAACCTCCCGAACCTCGCTGTAATCTGAAAGTACACCTCTTCCAAGTGTTCCCGAATTTCCGGCGCTCCACGGTGAAGTCGGAAATTTCCAATCTCATCCTCAATCGGCCTACAAAGCCCGGAAAAACCCCGAATCGAGCTGGAGCTTCCGCGTTGATCCGAATCAACTCGGCATCAACAGTAACCTCAAATGCAACATGCCCAAGGCAACTCTCTGCTCCAAGTCATCTGTGCGGTCGGCGCGCTATCCAAAGTCCCGGTACTCTACAGGCGCAGATCGTGGATTCGAGAAGCGTCGCGGAGCGAGCGGAGAAGATCCTCTAGGAGCGTATGGAAAAGGTTGAGTCGTAAGTGTGTACGGTAAATCACCTTGTACGTGTTTTAATTCTAGTGGATTTCTGCCGTGTTATCGGTCCCGTGGTTTTTTACTCCGGTGATGGAGTTTTCCACGTAAAAATCTTGCGTGTTATTTTTATTTCCGCATTGGGTTTTTATCGCAACGATTTTTGAGTGTTTATACGTTTACACCTATTCACCCCCCTCTAGGTGTTTTTTTCCCTATTTAGATCTACATTACATATAACCCAACAGTATGAACGAACAACCTTCGGGATCCGGATTGCAAAGTCTGATCCGGATCCTGAACATGTCCCATGTCCAGTTTTTGATATTTATGCAATTACAAGTTCATCCAAGTGTTTCTACACTATAAGAAGTATTCAGATCACCAAAGATATTAAGTTAAACATACCTGATCCTTTTGAATTCTTTTTTCTTGAGATTGAGTTATATGATCCAACCTTCTTTACCTTCAATCTTCAAGACTTAACCGAATTCACGAAATACGCCAACTTAAATTCCGTAACAAATAGATTTATAAACTTGAAGAACTTTTAAAATTTGGAATTTAACAAATAAAAATATCTGTTAAAAATATTAAATTGGAAAATTGTGTAGAAAGTTGCCTTTCTAAAACGGGTAAAGACAAAAGGAAATTCCAGAACAAATAAATATAGCTGTTCTAGCACCAAATAAAAATATTCCAGAATAATTAATTTTATATGTTGGAGAACACAGTGAGGCAATTGCAGAACATAATGTAACAAATCAGCTTCTCCGAATTACAACTCCAATTCAAAAATCGCAAACACGGTACAGTCCTCGTGGCACAGTTCATCTTAGCACAGTACAGTCATCTTTTCAGATTTACAACTCCAATCCTTTACAACATCCAACTTAGCATTGGATGTTTTTTCCAAATGTGGTTAAGTGGGTAATAGTGGGAACCGGGGCTTTGAGCACCCCTATACTCAAAAGGTGACAGCTATAGAGGGGACATCTTGTTCCATTATTTTCGCTCTGTGTGAGGGCATTGGATTCTGTTTTGAGAAGTGTGTACAGAAATATTCAAAAAGGGACAGCTTTATAGAGTCTTTTTAGAAGGGCACCCCTATACTCACAAGGGGATAGCTATATAGCCCAGATTTTAAGGGGAGGAAGGGCATTGGATGTTGTTTTGAAAGGTTGGTACACATATATTCAAAAGGGGATAGCTATAGAGGGTTCCCGTACAATCATATATGAATACCGGAACAGCTATAGATGGGTTTCGTACAGTCATATACACAGCTCTATTCAAAATTAATTTTTATATGGGGGACAGCTTTAGAGGGTTCCCGTACACTCATATATGCATAATGGAATAGCTATAAATGCGTTTCGTAGACAATTATATAGGGTTCCCCGTACAGTCATATACACATAATGGAACAGCTATGTGAGGTCCCGAAACCCCCCGCGTAAGGTTTGCTGGTTGTTGGGCAGCTTTTAGTGGCCTTTGGGAGTGTTTGTGCGCGTGTCGGACCCGAGAAATGGATTTGTGGTGCAATTTGGTATTTAGTTGCATCACTGCAGGCCTGCGTGGTGTGTTGGTGGTGTTTGCGCGCAATTTGGACACAAGTGTTGGACTTTGGGCTTAAAAAGAGATCCCGTGGGAATTGGAGGACCCGTCGAGTGTTTTGAAGTGGTTTCACACGACGCGGATGTCAATTTTGGACGCCGGGCGAAGTTTGGATATGAGATTACCTCTCCGGTTGTCTTCGGGAATTTTTAGAGTTGGAATTTGGCAAATCGGACTTCAGAATTGGGCCCGGCGCGGAAATCGGAACAAGTGGGCTATCCGGGGACATTCGGCAAATTTTCGGATGAGAATTTGGAGAAATGGACATCGTTTTTGGATTCAGGGCGCGAAATCGTTGAGAATGGACTATTTACTTGTTTGTTTTGGAGCCCGGTTGACGCGCGCATTTTTCGAGGCATCGCGGCACGAATCCCGTGGTCGGCACGGATCCCGAGGATCGAGGCGCGTGCGTACGGACGCGGGTCTGCGCCTTCGGCGCGGGTCACGCGGGGGCCGCCACGTGGCGGGCCCCCGTTGGCCCCCGCGCGGGCGCGGGGGGCGGCGCGTGTGCCGCGCCTGGGGTGGCACGGTGTAACCGCGCCCGTGTGGCGGGCGCTTTGTAGCGCCCGCGTGGCGCGTCGTGACGCGTGCCACGTGGCGCAGGGGGCGCGCGCTGCGCCTGGTGCGCGCGCCCCTGCTTTTGGACCGGCCGGTTGGCGGGCTCCCATTGGTGGTCCACCATGGACCCGGGGCCGTGGACGACTCCTTTCTCCTCTTTCTTTTCTTCTTCTTCCTTCTCCCCCGCGCCATTTTCTTCTCCTCTTTCTTCTTTTCCTTCTTCACCCGAGCGAGAGAGGGAGTGAGGAGGAGATTTTTTTTGGGGTTGTGGCGGTGCGCCGTGGACCTCGCGGAGCGCGCGAGGTGTTCCAAACGGGTCGGTTGGGCGGCGCGACGCGTCGAGGTAGGTCCCGCACTTGTTTTTACGGTGTTTTCGGCACAGTTTTAGAGCGTTCTTTTGGACAGTGATTTGACCCTCTTGCTCTTATCTGTGTTAGGGACCGTGTTTTACTGCACCGTTTTGTGTGCGGTCCCCGACGGCGTGCACCGGTTTGCGTGCGGACTCCGTTTTGTGCGCGAATTTCGGCACCGTGCACCGTTTTGCGTGCGGACTCCGGCACCGTTCACTGTTTTGCGTGCGGACTCCGTTTTGCACGCGGACTACGGCACCGTGCACCGTTTTGCGTGCGGACTCCGGCACCGTGCACCGTTTTGCGTGCGGACTCCATTTTGCGTGCGGATTCCGGCATCGTGCTCCGTTTTGCGTGCGGACTCCGACGGCGTGCACCGTTTTGCGTGCGGACTCCGGTGGAGGCAAGGAATCGCGTGGAGACCAATTGCAAGGGTCTACGAGCAATTGGTGGCTTACCGAGGTGGGTTGGTTTTTATCTCCAAGTCTGCGGACTTCTATCTAATTCTATTATGATAGGATTTTGCATGCTAGTTTAAGTGTTTCATTGGAACTTTGACTAGCACCCCCGTCATATATTGCATGTGTAACCAGACCAATAGAGAACCTCAATCTGGGCTAGGTTCTTTTATGCTTTAGACATCCCACACAGTGCATTTCTTTCTGGACTTAGAGTTCCTCGCCCGGGTATTGGGCCGAGTGGTCAGGACATTGTGGGACGTATGTTGCACTCGGGCCTGGGGGCCGAGTGGAGTCTGGTAGTTTGAGCCAGTTGTTTAGTTCTGGCGGGAGCCGTTTGGGTAGACGGTGGTCTCGAGACGTTGTGTTCTTGAGTTGGTTGCCACTACAGTGGTAGTGGCAGTGGCGTACTAGTGACAGCAGGACCTTGAACCCAGAACCTTTTTGGGCGCATCCATGATTTTAGTCAGCCAATGTTTTCTTCCAAGCCTAGCAGGGTCGCCTGAGTCTGTTCTTGTTTGATAGGACGAGGGCATTAGCTCTTCGAGGTTTGGACATAAAACTTGTTTGCAAATTATTTTCCTAAAAAGACTAAAAATCATTAAAAAGATGGATTTCTCTCAGATCAAATGGTTTTCTGTAATAAATGTCACTGTTTCTTATAAACTTATCCACCCGAGATGATTCGAGTGGTCTGGGTTCTAAGGGCTGATTTCTTTCTTGGGGCCATAGGTATTAGTCTCCTGAGGTTTTCGGACCCTTCGCGGATCTGGCTGTGGAGCATCTCCAGCCGTGAGTGTGTGTGTTGAGATAGTTCCCACTTTAACCGAGAGGGGCCGAAGCCCTGAACGGTAAAGGATCGAGAACTTCGATAGGCTGAGCCTAGAGTCTGTTTTTGTTTGATTGGGGTTCTAGGCACCGGTCTATCGGGATTTTCGAATATTTGCCGCGTCAGTCGGTTCTTCTCGCCTATGAGTGGGGTGTTGTTGTGGGAGCCATTTGGAGTGACGGCGGTCCCAGCTGCGTAGTACCTTCTTTTAGTGAGATGGCGTTGTGAGCTTGAGTCGTAGAGGATTCTCCGACATAGCTGTGAGAGTGGTTGAGCTATTCACATTTGAGTCGAGGTTCGTTTCCGACTGAGATGTGCTTTTGAGCTCGTGTTACCGATCTGTTTGATCGAGGATAATAGCCTACTGAGCCTGGCATTCTATGCCAATTATGAGATACTTGAGATACTTGAGATACTTGAGTTCGGTGGGGTCGCTCCCCTCGAGCTACTCCCCGGGTGCGATGATGATACCGAGCCTGATGAGGCTGCGATGATGCGACTAGTTGATACACTAGAGTTCGCTTGAGATTGAGTTAGTCCATGTGGTACACCCTACGTAAGACCAAGTCCTGTTTGGGCGTAGTGGCAGTAGGTTTGGCGCAGGCTTGACTGGACCCTATGTGGCAGTCTCTGAGATTTGGGTTACTGTGAGAGAGTATGCATATCATGTGTCTTAGTGAGTTTTCCTTTGAGCATTGTACTTGACATATTGTCAGTAGTGAGTGGTTGCATACCATCATCTGTGTTTTTCCCCTTGAGCATAGTAGATAGAGGCATGATAGCTGTTGATACTTATCCAGCTTTGTTTTCCTATCCCAGTCTTTTTCTGTTATCTTATGCCTCTAGTAGACTTAGTGGGCAGACCGTGGGTCTTGGAGACGGTACCTACTGAGAACTACTGTAGGATGTAGTTCTAACACCCTCTGTCGGTGACAAGTTGCTGAGGCTTTTCTTCCGTTCCTGCCCGAGCTGGCTTGACGGACCGAGGACAGGGAGTCGCGTGATAGTTCCCTACCAGCATAGTTCCTTTAGAGTGTGGTAGATGTACCCTTTTTTTATATTGAGAGTTTCTTGTTGAGAGACCTTTGTTGTGAGGTATAGAGTTGTATTTTATTTTACAGTTTGAGAGGCTGATGTAGTGAGGATATGGTTGTTTGAGAGCTTGTACACTGATGTATTTTTTTGGCGTTATCTCCCTTTTGAGTTTTGTCTCAGAGGACTTTTTATACGATCGTATTTGGGAGATGGATATTGTATTATTTTAAGTTGTACAGTGATTGGATTTCAGTTTTCCTTCAGCTTTTATTTTCGCTCTGATATCTGTATAGCTGTAGTTGATTCTTTTTGCAGGTTAGTCGCTTCGTCTATACGGGGTTTCCGTATGGGCGGCGGATCTGTTGGCGAGCCCGGGTCGCAGTTTCGACGCCGGGGCGTGACAGACTAGAGTGGTATCAGAGCCTAGGTTGTAGGTCGTGGTGGACTTAGAAACCCTAGGCTTGTGGTTGGATATTAGGATGACTACGTGAGAGTCGTGACTTTTAGCGAGAGTCCTGATTGAGTTTTATCCTCCCCCAAGAGACGGGATGAGTGATTGGCATGTTTATTCTCCTAAGCGATTATGTTGGCTGCAGACAACATAATGCTATAGAATGGATGGCATGTCTTAGACTTTCGCTGGATTGGGTCGTATGGTTGTTGTGTCCTGATGTTTGTTATTGTACAGTGGACTACGATACCCCTGAGACGTCGTGTTGTGAAGAGGGCACACCCCGCACCTGATGAGTACCCGAGCAGCGGGAGGCAGAGCTATCAGAGTAGAGCGAGACCCAGGAGTTATGGATCCAGATGGCACAGTTGTCGGAGGCTGTCCGATGCCAGGAGGAGGCCATGGAACGTTTGATGCGCCTGTTGGAGCAGAGAGCACAGCCAGTTGCAGTACCGCTTGAGAGTCCTCCAGCACTTTCTTCCTATGCAGTGGCATGTTCAGTTGTACTAGTGGCACCGATGGAGGGAGCAACCCCCTCCGTGCCGACGAGTAGTGCCGAGGCACCGAGGTAGGGTGGATTGCGGATAGTTGATGAGCTTTGGGACATCATCGGTCGATAGAGCCAGTCCCGGCAGTCTGATCCACCCTGATTTGCAGGATTGAGCTTGGAGCCGTGGGAGGCTGAAAACTGGATAGCAACAATGGAGAAGCTGTTTGAGAATTTACTCATCCAGGAGAAGTATTAGGTGCACTTGGCTACGCACTTTTTGAGAAAAGGACGCCGAGATTTGGTGGCGTCGAGTTCGTCCTGTTGGACCACCGGGAGCGTAGTTGTTGACTTGGAACCAGTTTCGTGCTTTGCTGCCCAGGGCCTTCTTTCCTGACAGTGTAAGCAGAAACTGGAAGGGGATCTTAGATGCCTGCTGCAGGGGAGTCGACCTCTTCAGGAGTATGTTCGCGAGTTTTGTGATTGTTGAGCGGTGTACCCCGTGTCGCCAGGAACCAGCTCCGGGGAGAGGTATCCAGTGCCGCCTGAGTTTGGGCAGTCGAGTAGATCGAGACCCCCGGGGCCGCCACGATCCCAGTCTGAGGGTCGTGAGTCTCAGAGGAGACAGAGACCAGGAGGTTCTCCACAGCCGATGTATCAGCAGCCGCAGCGGGATGACTGTGTCATTTGTGGTGGGCCGCATTCTGCGCCGCAGTGTGACCACAGGCAGGGGCGATGTTTTTTCGTGTGGACAGTCGAGACTTTTCCAGGCAGCATGCCCTCGAGCAGCGCTTATGGCAGTACCGCTTGCGACGGCATCCCCGCTACCTCTTCGGGATGAAGGAGCTCCTCCGATTACCGCCAGGCAGATAGGGACACGACGTCGGGGCAGACCGATCGGCGACCATCTACAGCGAGCGGATGAGTCTGTACCGCCCGGTTGGAGGGCGCTACGGCAGTGGACCAGGTTGTCGCGGGCATGATTCCTTTACAGCAGTCTGATTTGAGTGTTTTTGGCTTCCTGTCTGGACTGGAGGTAGAGTTGTTACCACGTGCACTAGAGGTACAGATTTCTGTTGGTGTCGTGCATGTGGGGGAGTCTTGTGGATTGTGTCCAGTACAGTTGAGACTTGGAATTATACTTGTAGGGCCCCTAAACTCCTTACAGCTTTTTCCCATGAATCCACTGTGCAAACACCTGTTGATGGTGTATCTGGCCCATGGTGCATCAAAGGGATGCCACAGATGGACCCTGTGAGCTTTGGTTGGCTGTTTTGGCCTTCGGCTGCTTTTGCCGAATTTTAGAAGAGGAATTTGGCCAAATAGAGGGTGGATTTGGATTCAGTGCGGAAAAACGCTTGAAAACGACTCTTTGTTTGCTAAATTCTGAGTCCGGATGCCCAAAAACGGACTCCCGGAAGTTTTACTGGATTTTTGGTGCATGGGGGAGCCGTGGACCGGCGGGGATGCCACGTGGCAGGCTCGGATTGGCCGGCGCACGCGGCTGGGTCCACGGAAGGTTTGGGCTGTGACCGGGGTGCACCGCGGGGCGCGTGGACCGGCGGGTGTCCACGTGGCAGCGCCTGATTGGGCGGCCCACGCACGCTTGGTCCACGGGCGAGCGCGGGGAGGCGTGGACCGGGGGCGCGCCACGTGGCAGCACCCGGTTGGCGGGCGCATGTGCGCGCGGTCCACGCAGCGCGCGGGGCAGGTCGCGGGCAGGTGGCCGTACGCGGGGCAGGTACGGCGACGTGGGCAGCGCCACGTGGCGCCCGCTGATTCGCGGGCGCCACCTACCGCGTTGACGCGGGCGGGGGACACGTGGCGCACTCCGCGGCAGCTTGCATGGCTGCCGCCTGTTCGGGCGACACGTGGCGGGCGCCGGGGCGGGTCGGACGAAGCCAGGATCCCGTCCGACGGAGCATTTTGGGCTGGGCCGCACTGTGCGCGCCCGAAAGTTCTGGGCCGGGCCGCACTGTGTGCGCCCGAAAACTTTCGGGCGCCCGAAAGTTGGGACCTGATGGGTATTTTCCCAAAAGATTTCTTCAGCCTATAAATAGCCAGCCCGAGCCCTCTTTGCTGCCTTTTTTCTCTCTGTCTGTGCAAGATCTCCCCGAGCTTCCTCTTGGTGAAATTTTCCCCTCTTAATCCTTGATCTTCCTGCCAAGTTCTAGGATTTTAGGAGGCACGAATCCCGAGGTTCCCCATTTTACGGCGCGGCGCGACGTTGCTTTCTAGTGTTCTTCTTCGGCGCAGCGACAGTGTTTTGGCTCCCCTGGACTACCCCGAGCTCACTTTTCTGTGATTCTTGCGCCGGCAGACTCCTAAGAGGTAGGACTTCATCTTTTGTTTTGGTCGCGCTTTCTCGTTCCGAGGTTTTGGCACGGATCCCGAGGCAAACAGTGACCCCTTTTTCTGTGTGGACTTCCTTGACAGCAGCGGGGTATTTTGACCATATCTTCGCGCACGAGCATCAGACGGAAACGAGCTTATACAACTTTTTCATCTACGGATCGCAAGGAACACGCTCGTATTTTTATTGGATTTTTGTGAGATTTATTTCGAGGTGAAATTACTGTTTTCTCAGTGAACAGTGCACAGTTTTTAGCACAGATTTTTGTATGAGTGTACCCCCTTGCCGAATTTTTATCTTGACTTACCGAACTCGGATTTGGGCGTGCAAGGTACCGTTGCGAAGCTATCGACGCGAGGATCGCTGTGGTATTTTTCTTGGAATTTTCTGGGCACTTTCTGTAGGTGATAATTTAACAGTTGTGAATCCGAGGTTGTAGATGGTTATAAGAGCAATAATTGGGAGCCTAAGTGTAATTAGTGAGCTTTGTATTGTACCAGGAATATTACGGGTGTGCTAAAATTGTGGGAGCAAGGATTTGGAGTTTTGGTATTTTCTTGCTGTACGGATCCGGACAGTTAGCACTTCAGGTGGGTGGTTGTTGTACTCCTCTCCTTTGGTATGCCCACTAGGAACATCAGAGTGTTCCTTCATTTTTGAGGCCCAAAGTATTATTAGTAACCTTGCATGCTCTAGGGAATTAATTATTGGTTGATTGATCTTTGATAAATTGTTATTTGATCCATGTGGAAATTGTTGGACTGCATGTTTAGGGTTAAAATAATAGTTGAGGATATTAAAATTGCTAAATATTCTATGAGACTGTCACTTTAGCTTATGTCACTCTGAACTGATTACTCTTGGAAAATGGACAATATATTGAGACAATGCATGATTAAACGGGTCACTTAAATATTGACGTCTTTTATTGCTACACTATCTTTTGGGACTTGACTTAGGAGAAACCATGCATTTATTCTTTTCTTCTCCTATTATCGATAGACTTGCGGCATAGTCGCTCAGGTTCGAGCGTGTGTTGGACAGTGTAGCCAGGTATTGGGGATTTGGGACAGGTTGGGCTTTTGGCAGGGTGTTGCGGCGACCACGGATCTTGGGTGGTTGACCGGGTTGTTACTGTTGCATCAGATTGGGGGTTTTGGGGATCGGGCTTTCTTTAGTGGATGGAGTTTTCCACTTTGATCATAGTCATGATCCAGTCCTGCTATTATGAGACAGTGGTTACAGAGATGCTTGTTACAGTGATTTCCTTACTCGTGTGGGTCGCTCCCCTCGAGTGCCACTCCGGAGTGTGCGACCGGACGGTTCGATGCCGGTCTGTTATTACTTTAGAGCTTGATCGGACGGGCCGATGCCGATCTGTTACTTACGTTGGGGACATGACCGTATCAGGCAGTAGTCGGTCAGTATCCCCACAGATGAGATTAGCAGGCAGTGCCAGTGTCCACTGGCGTTAGATTGGGTCATTTTGACAGGCTTCTTGATACTGATGCATACTTTTCCATACTTATTGGTTTACCATGTAGAGGCATATTAGGGGTAGCACTTCATCAGTTGTCATTCATAGCTTCACCCCCCCCCCCTTTCTCTTCTTCCCCTTTTGCCTCTGATTACCTGGTGGGCATATTTGAGCTGAGGCTTTACCCACTAGGGGAGGCTACTGTTTATAGTAGTACTCACCCCCCCATTGTCTTTTCTTGTTTCTTTCTTCCCCTTTGTTTTGCAGAGTCCTCTGTGGGAGTTGCTGGGCCGTCAGCAACTGATCGGGGCAAGCGCATCGCGGACTAGATAGAGAGCCTCCCGAGGGTTGTAGCTGGAGCTTTTGGGTACCTGGTCTTCTCAGACAGCTTTTGTTTATTTCTTTTTGGGTCTGGCTTTTGCCAGCTGTTTGTATTTAGTGGTGAGCTGGGAGAGACATCTGTATTTTATTCCACTGTTGTACTCTTTTACTTCCAGCTTCTGTCTGAGATACAGTAGTTTTAGTTTAGCTCTGATTATTATGCTCTTTTTTCTATTATTTCTTATCTGAGCAGGTTACCGACGCTTCGTGTATGTGGGAAATACCGCATGCACGGCGGATCTGTAGACGGGCCCGGGTTCTGGTTTACACCCGGGGCGTGACAGATTAAGTTGGTATCAGAGCTTAGGGATAGGTCAGTTGGGACTTAGGAAACCCTAGGCTTTTGGACAGACCCTAGGATGATAGGGCGTGAGTGGCGTAACATTTTTGCGAAAGTCGGTGATTTTATAGTTGACTCTTCCTGTGAGTGAAGAGAGATCGACATAGCCTATCTCTGTTGGACCATTATGTTGGCTGCAGACAACATAAGGTGACAGAAATAGGAGGATGTCTTTTGACTTTCGCCAGATTGGGTCGTGTGGGGTTTTGTTGCTGATGATTGGTTTCTTGTGGCAGGATGCCTCCTCGACGTCGGATTCCCACTCGGGGTGTCCCTTCACCCCCTGTTGAGCCAGAGCAGCCTACCCCCCCCGAGCTTACTGAGTTGCGGGCCTTGGTGGCCCAGTTGGCGGAGGGTCAGCGCCGCCAGGAGCAGAGGATTGAGCAGCTGCTTGCTCAGAGGGAGGCACCACCCCCAGCTGTTCCTGAGGCCCCTGTGCCTCTTGTTGTACCTTTTGTGCCGACGGCACCATCTTCTAGTAGCGGGGCTCCTGGAGCTATTCAGCCTTTGACTGCGGAGGAGGAGCGGGATTTTGCTGACAAACTCGCTGCGTTTGTTAAGCGGGGACCACCTAGATTCTCGGGGCGGGATGCTCAGCCCCGGGCTGTTGGGAGATGGCTTTCTGCGATGGAGAAGCTTTTTCGGGACTTCTTCATCGACCCGAGGTATCGAGTGCACATGGCGGTGCACTGTTTGGATGGAGATGCTGATTTTTGGTGGCAGCGAGTTGAGCCACTGGAGTTCCGGATCACTCGGCAGTTGCCTTGGGAGGAGTTCAAACGGATGGTATTGGACACCTATTTTTCTACCAGTGTGAAGAAGAAGTTGGAGGACGACTTGAAGAATCTGCAGCAGGGCGATCGACCGGCCCATGTCTATTTCCAGGAGTTTATGGAGTTGCTGAACTGTGTGCCCTTCGTCGCTCGTGACGGTCCACACCAGGTTGAGTTGTTCGAGGGAGGCCTCCGTCCAGAGATTTTCACGCTTGTGCATGCACAGAGATTTCAGACTCTAGAGGCAGCCGCAGAGCACGCACAGTGGGTGGAGAGAGGCGATCAGCAGGTGGCCAGACGGAGGGCCGCGGTCGCGCAGGGTTCCGACAGGAAGCGACCAGCCCCAGAGGACGGGGGACAGGCCAGCTCTTGGAGACCGCCACGGCCGCCGCAGTCCCAGTCTTACGGCCGTGGGCGATCTGATAGGAGAGGTCCTGGTGGACCCCAGAGACCGCAGCAGCATCAGCAGCAGCACCAGCAGCAGAGATCGCAGCAGAGGCAGCAGAGATCTCAGCAGCAGTCCTCGAGGCAGCAGCAGTCGAGGCATATCCGGCCATCTGATAGGTGTGTTTTCTGCAGGGGGCAGCACCCGTCAGATACATGTGATCAGAGATGGGGTCGATGCTTTCGTTGTGGACAGCCGGGGCATGTGCGAGCTACTTGCCCCCTTGCTACTTCTTCGGCACCTTCTTCGGCGTCGGCTCCATATCCCCCTCAGCAGCAGCAGCCATCAGCTCAGCGGCCTTATGCTCCAGCGAGCAGGCCGTCCACCTCCCATCTTTCAGATTCTCGACCTCCAGCACCGAGCGGGCGGGTGTATGCCGCCCAATTAGCAGATTCCGCAGCGGCAGACCAGGTGGTGGCAGGTATTACTCTACTTTTTGGTATTCGGGCTCGCTCTTTATTCGACACTGGGGCATCTCATTCTTTCATTAGTCGAGCATTTGCATCCCTGCATGGTCTAGAGGTAGAGTCATTGTCTTGTGCATTAGAGGTGCGGGTTCCTGATCACGTTTTGCATGTCGAGGAGCGTTGTTTGGCATGCCCGGTGCAGTTGGGGCCTTGGATTTTGCCTGCAGACTTACTTGTCTTGCAGCAGCTCCATGATTTTGACTTGGTGTTGGGGATGGATTGGCTATCTCGGTACTCCGCCACTATCGACTGCAGAGAGAGGACGGTGACTCTTCGCGAGCCAGGACAGGAGGAGTTCATCTTCAGAGGCTGCCAGAGCACGCTGTTCGTAGCGACCATTTCCTCGGCGAGAGCTAGGAGGATGATGAGTAGAGGTTGCACTGCCTTTTTGGCCACCGTGGTGGAGGTGCCTACGGCGGCACTGGGACTCGAGGATATCCCTATCGTCCGAGAGTTCCCCGATGTGTTTCCACCTGAGTTGACGACGATGCCGCCGGAGAGGGAGATTGAGTTTGTGATTGATGTAGTCCCTGGGACTGCACCAATCTCAAAGGCACCCTATAGGATGGCGCCAGCTGAGTTGAGGGAGTTGAAAGCCCAGCTTCAGGATCTTTTGGATAGGGGCTTCATTAGACCCAGTGTTTCTCCGTGGGGAGCGCCTGTGTTGTTTGTTAAGAAGAAGGATGGATCACTGCGGTTGTGCGTGGATTATAGGGAATTGAACAAAGTGACCATCCGGAACAAGTATCCCCTCCCCCGGATAGATGATTTGTTTGATCAGTTACAGGGAGCATCCGTGTTCTCGAAGATTGATCTACAGTCCGGTTACCACCAGCTTAGGGTGAGGGCCGAGGACATCTCCAAGACGGCTTTCAGATCGCGGTACGGGCATTATGAGTTTACTGTGATGCCTTTTGGGTTGACTAATGCCCCTGCCGCATTCATGGACTTGATGAACAGGATTTTTCAGCCGTTTCTGGATCGGTTTGTGGTGGTGTTCATAGATGATATTCTGATCTACTCCCGGTGTGATCTGGAGCACGAGGAGCACTTGAGGACCGTGCTACAGCTTCTGCGAGAGAAAAAGTTGTATGCTAAGTTCAAAAAGTGCGAGTTTTGGCTCCGGGAGGTTGCCTTTCTGGGTCATGTGGTTTCAGCTGCTGGAGTGGCGGTGGATCCGGCCAAGGTGGATGCTATTAGAGATTGGCCGAGGCCGACAACTATCACCGAGGTGCGGAGCTTTCTTGGATTGGCGGGCTACTATCGGCGCTTTGTGGAAGGCTTTGCGAAGCTTTCCTCTCCCCTCACTCGTCTGACCAGAAAAGGGGTTAAGTTTGTTTGGAGCGAGATTTGCCAGAGCTGTTTTGAGGAGCTGAAGCAGAGGTTGATGACCGCTCCAATCCTTGCCCTCCCAGTTATGGGGGAAGGATTTGTGATCTACAGTGATGCCTCACATAGTGGTCTGGGGTGTGTGTTGATGCAGCATGGTAGGGTAATTGCCTATGCTTCGCGGCAATTGAAGGACTATGAGAAAAATTACCCTACTCATGATCTGGAGTTGGCAGCGGTGGTGTTTGCTCTGAAGCTGTGGCGGCATTATTTGTATGGAGAGCATTGCGAGATATATACTGATCACAAGAGCTTGAAGTATCTGTTCACCCAAAAGGAGCTGAATTTGAGGCAACGCCGGTGGTTGGAGTTGTTAAAGGATTACGATCTGAGTATCCTTTACCATCCCGGCAAGGCCAATGTCGTGGCAGATGCTTTGAGTAGGAGGACGAGTCTGAGCTTATTGATCTCGCAGCAGGCGCCGTTGGTCGAGCAGATGAGGCAGTTACAGTTGGAGGTAGTATCCCCTGGGGTCTCTGCTAGACTCATGTCTATGGTCTTGCAGCCCACTCTGTTGGAGAGGATCAGGGACGCTCAGAGTGAGGACCCCCACTTGATGAGGATCAGGACGCAGCTTCAGGCGGATCAGACAGGGGATTTTTCTGTGGATAGCTCGGGAGTACTGCGGTACAGGGACCGAGTGTGTGTGCCTATGGATCAGGAGATTAGAGATCAGATTTTGAGAGAGGCCCATTTTACACCTTATACCATCCATCCTGGAGGTACTAAGATGTATAAGGACCTCAAGGCACAGTTTTGGTGGCCCGGGATGAAGCGGGACATTGGGAGATTCGTAGCTCATTGTTTAACTTGCCAGCAAGTGAAAGCAGAGCATCGCGTTCCTGCTGGTAAGTTGCAGAGTCTTCCAATTCCCGAGTGGAAATGGGACCACGTCACTATGGATTTCGTCACTGGATTGCCGAGGGCGCAGAGCGGGGCTGGTGCGATCTGGGTTATTGTGGACAGACTCACCAAGTCGGCGCACTTCTTACCGGTTCAGATGACTTGGTCACTGGAGCGTTTGGCACAGTTATATCTGGATGAGATAGTGAGGCTTCATGGTATCCCTGCTTCGATTGTGTCAGATCGTGACCCGAGGTTCGTATCACGCTTTTGGGGGAGTTTGCATTCAGCATTGGGGACTCAGCTCAGGTTTAGCACCGCTTTCCACCCACAGACCGATGGACAGTCAGAACGCACCATACAGACCCTCGAGGATATGTTGAGAGCGTGCGTTATGGATTTTGGAGGAGGGTGGTACCGGCACTTGTCGTTGGTTGAGTTCGCGTACAACAACAGCTATCAGGCGAGCATCCAGATGGCTCCGTTTGAAGCGTTGTATGGACGCAAGTGTCGGTCTCCCTTATATTGGAGTGACGTGGGTGAGAGAAGGACTTTGGGACCGGATTTACTTCTGGAGGCAGAGGAAAAAGTCAGGATTATTCGCCGGCATCTTGAAACAGCCCAGAGTCGTCAGAAGAGCTACGCCGATACTCGACGGCGAGACCTGGAGTTTCAGGTTGGTGATCATGTCTTCTTGAAGGTCTCGCCCTCGAAAGGGGTCCGGAGATTTGGAGTACGGGGAAAGCTCAGTCCCCGCTTTATTGGACCCTTTGAGGTACTAGACAGAGTTGGTCCTGTGGTATACAGAGTTGCCTTACCCCCGCGCCTGGCCGGAGTTCATGATGTCTTTCATGTCTCAGCTCTGAGGAGATATGTTTTTGACCCGTCGCACGTGATTGACTTCACTTCGTTGGAGATCGGCGAGGACTTGGTCTACGAGGAGCGCCCGTTGCGGATTCTTGCTCGTGAGGTGAGGGAATTGCGCAACCGGGCCATTCCTTATGTGAAGATCTTGTGGAGCAATCATGAGGAGCGAGAGGCTACTTGGGAGCTGGAGACAGTGATGAGGGATGCCTACCCTTTCTTATTCGAGGCTTCTATTTGAGGTACGTCTGTTCTGTTTTCTTTGTTTCGGGGACGAAACTTTTTTTAGTGGGGGAGGATGTAGGGCCCCTAAACTCCTTACAGCTTTTTCCCATGAATCCACTGTGCAAACACCTGTTGATGGTGTATCTGGCCCATGGTGCATCAAAGGGATGCCACAGATGGACCCTGTGAGCTTTGGTTGGCTGTTTTGGCCTTCGGCTGCTTTTGCCGAATTTTAGAAGAGGAATTTGGCCAAATAGAGGGTGGATTTGGATTCAGTGCGGAAAAACGCTTGAAAACGACTCTTTGTTTGCTAAATTCTGAGTCCGGATGCCCAAAAACGGACTCCCGGAAGTTTTACTGGATTTTTGGTGCATGGGGGAGCCGTGGACCGGCGGGGATGCCACGTGGCAGGCTCGGATTGGCCGGCGCACGCGGCTGGGTCCACGGAAGGTTTGGGCTGTGACCGGGGTGCACCGCGGGGCGCGTGGACCGGCGGGTGTCCACGTGGCAGCGCCTGATTGGGCGGCCCACGCGCGCTTGGTCCACGGGCGAGCGCGGGGAGGCGTGGACCGGGGGCGCGCCACGTGGCAGCACCCGGTTGGCGGGCGCATGTGCGCGCGGTCCACGCAGCGCGCGGGGCAGGTCGCGGGCAGGTGGCCGTACGAGGGGCAGGTACGGCGACGTGGGCAGCGCCACGTGGCGCCCGCTGATTCGCGGGCGCCACCTACCGCGTTGACGCGGGCGGGGGACACGTGGCGCACTCCGCGGCAGCTTGCATGGCTGCCGCCTGTTCGGGCGACACGTGGCGGGCGCCGGGGCGGGTCGGACGAAGCCAGGATCCCGTCCGACGGAGCATTTTGGGCTGGGCCGCACTGTGCGCGCCCGAAAGTTCTGGGCCGGGCCGCACTGTGTGCGCCCGAAAACTTTCGGGCGCCCGAAAGTTGGGACCTGATGGGTATTTTCCCAAAAGATTTCTTCAGCCTATAAATAGCCAGCCCGAGCCCTCTTTGCTGCCTTTTTTCTCTCTGTCTGTGCAAGATCTCCCCGAGCTTCCTCTTGGTGAAATTTTCCCCTCTTAATCCTTGATCTTCCTACCAAGTTCTAGGATTTTAGGAGGCACGAATCCCGAGGTTCCCCATTTTACGGCGCGGCGCGACGTTGCTTTCTAGTGTTCTTCTTCGGCGCAGCGACAGTGTTTTGGCTCCCCTGGACTACCCCGAGCTCACTTTTCTGTGATTCTTGCGCCGGCAGACTCCTAAGAGGTAGGACTTCATCTTTTGTTTTGGTCGCGCTTTCTCGTTCCGAGGTTTTGGCACGGATCCCGAGGCAAACAGTGACCCCTTTTTCTGTGTGGACTTCCTTGACAGCAGCGGGGTATTTTGACCATATCTTCGCGCACGAGCATCAGACGGAAACGAGCTTATACAACTTTTTCATCTACGGATCGCAAGGAACACGCTCGTATTTTATTGGATTTTTGTGAGATTTATTTCGAGGTGAAATTACTGTTTTCTCAGTGAACAGTGCACAGTTTTTAGCACAGATTTTTGTATGAGTGTACCCCCTTGCCGAATTTTTATCTTGACTTACCGAACTCGGATTTGGGCGTGCAAGGTACCGTTGCGAAGCTATCGACGCGAGGATCGCTGTGGTATTTTTCTTGGAATTTTCTGGGCACTTTCTGCAGGTGATAATTTAACAGTTGTGAATCCGAGGTTGTAGATGGTTATAAGAGCAATAATTGGGAGCCTAAGTGTAATTAGTGAGCTTTGTATTGTACCAGGAATATTACGGGTGTGCTAAAATTGTGGGAGCAAGGATTTGGAGTTTTGGTATTTTCTTGCTGTACGGATCCGGACAGTTAGCACTTCAGGTGGGTGGTTGTTGTACTCCTCTCCTTTGGTATGCCCACTAGGAACATCAGAGTGTTCCTTCATTTTTTGAGGCCCAAAGTATTATTAGTAACCTTGCATGCTCTAGGGAATTAATTATTGGTTGATTGATCTTTGATAAATTGTTATTTGATCCATGTGGAAATTGTTGGACTGCATGTTTAGGGTTAAAATAATAGTTGAGGATATTAAAATTGCTAAATATTCTATGAGACTGTCACTTTAGCTTATGTCACTCTGAACTGATTACTCTTGGAAAATGGACAACATATTGAGACAATGCATGATTTAAACGGGTCACTTAAATATTGACGTCTTTATTGCTACACTATCTTTTGGGACTTGACTTAGGAGAAACCATGCATTTATTCTTTTCTTCTCCTATTATCGATAGACTTGCGGCATAGTCGCTCAGGTTCGAGCGTGTGTTGGACAGTGTAGCCAGGTATTGGGGATTTGGGACAGGTTGGGCTTTTGGCAGGGTGTTGCGGCGACCACGGATCTTGGGTGGTTGACCGGGTTGTTACTGTTGCATCAGATTGGGGTTTTGGGGATCGGGCTTTCTTTAGTGGATGGAGTTTTCCACTTTGATCATAGTCATGATCCAGTCCTGCTATTATGAGACAGTGGTTACAGAGATGCTTGTTACAGTGATTTCCTTACTCGTGTGGGTCGCTCCCCTCGAGTGCCACCTCCGAGTGTGCGACCGGACGGTTCGATGCCGGTCTGTTATTACTTTAGAGCTTGATCGGACGGGCCGATGCCGATCTGTTACTTACGTGGGGACATGACCGTATCAGGCAGTAGTCGGTCAGTATCCCCACAGATGAGATTAGCAGGCAGTGCCAGTGTCCACTGGCGTTAGATTGGGTCATTTTGACAGGCTTCTTGATACTGATGCATACTTTTCCATACTTATTGGTTTACCATGTAGAGGCATATTAGGGGTAGCACTCATCAGTTGTCATTCATAGCTTCACCCCCCCCCCCCTTTCTCTTCTTCCCCTTTTGCCTCTGATACCTGGTGGGCATATTGAGCTGAGGCTTTACCCACTAGGGGAGGCTACTGTTTATAGTAGTACTCACCCCCCCATTGCTCTTTCTTGTTTCTTTCTTCCCCTTTGTTTTGCAGAGTCCTCTGTGGGAGTTGCTGGGCCGTCAGCAACTGATCGGGCAAGGCATCGCGACTAGATAGAGAGCTCCCGAGGGTTGTAGCTGGAGCTTTTGGGTACCTGGTCTTCTCAGACAGCTTTTGTTTATTTCTTTTTGGGTCTGGCTTTTTGCCAGCTGTTTGTATTTAGTGGTGAGCTGGGAGAGACATCTGTATTTTATTCCATGTTGTACTCTTTTACTTCCAGCTTCTGTCTGAGATACAGTAGTTTTAGTTTAGCTCTGATTATTATGCTCTTTTTTTCTATTATTTCTTATCTGAGCAGGTACCGACGCTTCGTGTATGTGGGAAATACCGCATGCACGGCGGAATCGTAGACGGGCCCGGGTTCTGGTTTACACCCGGGGCGTGACAATAATGGCAGGGTTACGGTTCAATGGGCAGATTAGAGACCCGACTCAGATTGGAGCACACAGGATGGACCAGTTCGTGCGGTTTAGTGCAACTCGATGTGGAATGAGATCAGTTACCTTTCCGCGAGTTGGACTAGAGGAGTTCATTTTCACAGATCACCGGGTATCCTTCCTTCAGCTGTGGCTTCAGCGGTTTGCGGCTTGGTGCTACTTTGGATCGTTGTGACGATTAGGACTAGAGGTTGTGTCCTTAGGGTCACGGTTTAGATCGTAGCTTCGTTTTGTAGCCACGGCGGAACGACTTCAACACTTCTCTCCTTTTTCTCGCTATGTGCAGAAATTTCCGAACAGAACGAAAAACTTCGAAAAAAGACTGCTCCATAAAATGGAGACGTTGCCCGAACCGTTCTTCTTTGATTGGGGCAAGGGCATGGTTTCTTTCGGAAATTTCTGGACCTTTCAGTTAATTTCAGCAGTTTTCTAAACTGAGAGTGTGCCGGTGGTTGGACGATTTTCTGCTGGTGGGGCATTACCATTCTTGATGGTGTGGTTGGCGTTTTTTCGTGTAGTTTGGACGAGTAGAGTTGGTCGTGTCTTCTTAGCCCTTTGTCCTTTGGAATTCGTGAGGTTTTTCCCGATTTTAGACTCCTAGCCGTGGGACTCGCTTCGCGGAGTGTGACGTAGCGACTGGGGAGCTGGAGATGGTGTTGATTAGATACTTACCTATGGCTTTGGAACTCCCCTTTTGAGCT